>ML789669.1:99243-123490 GCA_009831015.1 Picea engelmannii
AGTGAAAGGGGAGTGAAGGCGAGTCATGGGAGGTGTGAGTGGGAGTGAGGGCGAGTGAAGGTTCAGTTAGGAATGCGTGGGCCCTTTAGGAAATGCGCCATGCCTTGGGAATGCGCCACTTAGGATAAGGAGTCGAGTTCCCACATTGGGATCTCCTCCTAACTCCAAATCACCTCAATCATGTGGACCCTACCTCAGTTAAACTTGCCCAGGGCCTCCAGTCAACTGGGGACATGAAAAAACATGTCTCAATCATGTTCCCCAGTTCTCCTAAAATTTAGGAGTTTAATTAAATTACCCCTTTTTTGTAAATTTCGAGTAAAGTTGATTTTTTAGTGATAATAATCACTTTTTAGTCTTGAAAGATGGGAAATAGGGGTTTACATGGTATTCTGGGCTGGAAAACCACTGTAAATATGACATCTAACAACATGTGATGCCATATTTTTTACATTTATTGACTCAGAATTAATAAATTCCATTTTTGCGAGAATTTAATTAATTCACTGAAAACTTAAAAAAAACCTGTTAAACCTAGCCGCAATTTCCAAATGACTCAGACACTATGTTCTAGTATGAGCTCATATACATTCAGACACTAGACATTGGATTTTCCATGCCAAAACCTGCTTGCCAACACACACTCCGGCTTTGGAGCTAAGTCATCTGAGTGAAAAAACTTAGAAATTATTTTTTCTTCTCACTGAGGCAAGTGGAAAAAATAATTAACAAGTACAAAAAAACACTCCAAAGTATGTACTCACTCCTGGTCTTAGGTGGCCAATAGCCTTTTACAATCTCTTATACTTAGGACATTTATTACAATGGTAGAAATGCGGAAAAAAGGGGTCTTTTATAAGACCTAGCTGAACTCTGAACTCTGCAAATATGAGCACTGATTGCTCATTCTCTGGCGGCTCTTCAGGAAATCCAGCTTGTGCAAATTGGTGGATAACAGATCCCATATACATGTTCTTTAGATGCTTGTGCAGATCTATTTATACTCATAGTAAGCCTATTTTTGCAGAGATAGAATAGTTGTCATTTAGAGGAAGGAGCAATGTGTCTAATAGCACAAGCCATGGCATCCTGCAGGGAAGTGTCTCTTTGAACATTGTCCTTTCTAACTACATGCCTCAGCCTCTTAACATCCAAGGAGGAGAAGAAACCAAATCTTTGTGAAAACTAGGGTGCCTGTGTTAGAAACCAATATTTTTCACATGAGGGGCTTTTACAATCTGGCAGTTGACTTGACAGTTTCCATACAGGATACATAATTGTTAGGACCTCCATTTCAGATTCTACAGAGGTCAAAGATCCAAAAACTCAAGCTGGCTATAGTTGAATGAGGTAGCGGGCTTAACTTCAATAATAAGATGCAATCAATACATACAATCCTACTGGAGTGACCTTTTTGGTTGAGGACTTAGGTCGTAACACAGACATCACATGGACTTTTTCTGCAGAAGTTCCTCGTTTCTTCAAGCCATGTAACAACACCGACACTAGGCCATACACATTGCAAGATGATGATATTTTCTTTTAAAAAGTAGCACCTCAAACAAATCATTTTGTTGGCCCTTGACCAAGTTTTGAGGATCCTTGGTCATGTTTGACCTACTTTTGGGATTTCGACATGCTGTCAAAGGCGGAGCGCAAGTCAAAGCAGAGATCGCAGGATCTCGGCCCCTTTTTAGGGCTTTTTGGGTTTAAGGTTTATGTAATGGGTATAGGATGTCAGTCCATGGGTTTACCCATGTTTAGGCCCTTTTGTAATGTATCAATAGAAAGCTAGGCGATGTAGGAAGTAGTTCGATCTATGTGATCGGAGAAGAGGCTTGGTGCCATGCTAAGTGCTAAGTGCTAAGTACAAGTGTGGATTGTAGATGGTTCGTGCATACTGTGTGAGACTTGTAGAGCTAAGTGCAAGTGATTGTAAGAGATTGTGAAGAGGCTTTGTGCTGTAACACAGGGAAGGAGGATCTAGCGGAGTGCGCGTAGATCTCCTGTCCTCTGCGGAGTAAGATATCATGGCTTTGTGCATGTAGAAGATTGACAGAAAAAATAAAGAAAAAAGTTGGTGGATGTAGCCCCAGGGTGGGGGTGAACCACGTATATCTTGTGTTGTGGTTGCTTTGTGCTTTATGGTTGTTCTCTTGTTTATGTGATTAAATGCTTAGTGCACTGATATATGCTTAGAAGAATCTAATATGTTAGCTTAGTGCTGAATAATGCGAATGAATGCCAGGTCTGATCTATGTTTGTATGCTTAGTGCTTGAATCTATTGGATCTGTGTGAATACTGCGCTGATCTATTATTAGGGTTTAACTAAGACTGAATATTAATGAACTAACTGCTAAGTGCTCTGTTAAGGTGTTACAATCACAGATCTGTGTCCCAGCTAAGGTTGCAGACATCTGAGTCCTGCAACCACCCTTGCCTCTACCTCGGGCGAGACTTCATCTGCTTTGCAGGTGTTGCTGAAAGGGCTGGTAGTTAGGGTTTTGTTGGTGCGCTGTTGTAAGCGTTGAACCCTGGGTCTGCCTCTGTGCCAACGAATGGTTCCGTTGCCAGGACCTAGAACTGTGATTGCTGGGAAATAAAGAAAAGAGAAAGCTCCGTGCGTAGATCTGTTGCCCTAGTGCGCAGTATTCTACTTGACCTGTGAAGCTCTTTGCCAAGAAGAAGAGTCAGATCTGAAGAAAAGAGGTAAGACCTGAAAGCTTTGTGCTCTGATAAAAGTAAAGTAAGAAGTTTTGGTTAAAGAGATAAGATCCTAAAGCTTTGTGCTCTGATAAAAGTAAAGTAAGAAGTTTTGGTTAAAGAGATAAGATCCTAAAGCTTTGTGCTCTGATAAAGGTAAGAACAGTGAAAAGTTTTGATTGAAAAGGTAAGATAAGTGGAAATTTTTGTTTCAAAAGTATGGATCTAGGTATGTTTGATAAATTTTGTCATAGTTTGAAAAGTAGGGCACAACTAGATGAAAGAAGGTTTGATATGAGTAGATCTGACAAAAGTAGTGGAAGATATGTTATTCCTATGCATAGAAAGAATGTTTGGACTAACAAATGGATGCAGGATCCTAGAAAGAATTTCTTGCAGGTTAGCTACTATGATCCTAGTGCATAGTATAGGAAAGGCTGGGGATTCTTTCAACGAAAAAGAAGACTAACCCTTTGTTATAGTTGCAGAAGACCGGGACATCTTGCTAAGGAATGCCCTGGTAGAAGACCTAGTTGTCTTTGTTGTAAAGCTATGGATCATGAAGTTTTAGATTTCCCTAAAATGATTGCTAAGCTTGACAGAATGAATATGAGACAAGAAAACCCTGAGGAAGGTCATGAAACTGATACCATGGCAGAACCCCAGAAAGAATCAGAGAATGTGTTGCTACAAATGAAATAAACCCTAAATGATCACAGAAATATCAACTTATCAGAGATCTTCAAAGAAAAAGAATGCATAGAAGCAATAATAGGAGACTTCGACATTGACTGTGTTCTGGATGAAGAAACACAAGTAAATATCATGATAGAAAGAACTTGAGAAACTTTAGGAAAGCCTGCTATGATTCCTTCATTGGGAGGAATAGGATTATTTAGAGGAAAGCTGATAACCCTATGTGGAAGACTCACCCAAATATCTATGTGTGCTCACGGAACTTCGACAGAGGAAGATTTTGAGATTGTTAAATTTATTGAGAACATCGCCCCATTTGCTATATTACTAGGAAAACCTTGGATTGAAAAGGATCAGGCCAGAAGAAAAGAAGGGGAAGTCTTAGAGCAGAAGAAACAAGAATTAAAAGATTTCATGACTAGGAGGATAACACACTTGATTGAAGTACAGGAGAACAGATCAAAGTTACTTAGAGCCAGAAACTTGGATGTCGAAGTTGAAAGAACACAAGAAGACTCACAGAAGACTGAAGCACCTACCCCAGATAGAGAAGACGTATTACTCTCCGACCCTATGAAAGAATCTCAACAGCGCGAAGTTACTATGCCAAAAGGAGATAAGAATCAGAATGGAAGGAGGAATACCGAGACGAAGATCACCGGGAAGAAGGCTAGAAAGCTCAGTAAGAAGAGAGCAAAGATAGAAAAGTTACAAAAGGTTCCAGAGGGGACTTCGTAGAGGGAAGGTTTGCAAGACTGAAACTTCGCCGGGATATCAGAACAACGCAACATGGCACTTCACCATGGCGAAGCGATATAGCCGTTGAAAGCATTATAACCGTTAGCCTGATGACATGAACGGTTAGAACAACAGTAATGGCCCAAAGACTCGCCATCAGACTGTTGGGACCGCATCGCAACGGATAGAACCGCATTGATGAAGACCTCTCATCCGTTGGAGAGATCCGTTACATCGTGTCTACTTAGTCCGTCGACTGTTGCACCGAGAACACTTTTGCAAATTGTATCCTAGCCATCTCATTGCTACCGCGCTGTTTACTGAGATTGACACCTGTTCCATTGTATTGCGCACTCATTCATCCACCCGAGTTATCCGATCTAAGCGTGCATGTCGGACGAGCTCAACACAACAGAGAAAGCCGTCGAAGAAGTTCTCATCGATCTCATGGTCGAGAAAGTAATATCTGCAGGTATTCAAGCGTCATCGACGAGAGGAGTGCAAGCCTCTCCGTCGACTGCTCGCGGATTCAGAGCATCCTGATCGGCAACAGTGAAGAGAACCAAGCACAAAGATGACCTAGCAAACGCGAAGTTAATCCCGACCATCTTACCCGACTACATCCCGCCTCTGGCCAACACGGTGAGTCGTGACAGTGTCCTGAGGGACTTTGATTACACCATGGTTATTGCGTACCTCCCGAAGGGGATACGTGCAGTTAGAACGCAACAGGATAAGATCGCGACATTGAAGTTCAACGACTTCAACCTAGGAGACCGCAAGAACCATAGTATGCTCGCTCCTTACAAATACTTGACCAGGACGAAGGGGAAGAACTCGAAAATAATCCCCTAGCCATGGACTATGAACCTCGCACAATCCACCCTCTTGAATGTAATCAAGATTCCACACTTTGGAAGGCACTAGGAGGTTAACGCGTGTGTTAAGCTCTTGCTCTCATGTTACCATGGCGACTACCTATGGCTAGACCGACGCATCACAGTCGATCCGACGCTGATCCATAGGATCACCGGATTGAGCATGCAGGGACCTGACCCGCAGGACTTCTACCCAGGAAAGGCTACAGATCGCACATTAGCACAGAAGATCAAAGACACATATGACGATGTAGAAAAGGGAACGCGAGGCTACAAGGTAGCTTCCATCCAGAATGGCTTAGTGCTCCTGGCCTGCCAGCTGATCGCAGGAAAGCTCGTAAGAAAGAACAGACCTACGTAGGTCACAAGATTCGTTGTTGACCTCGCCGGGAAATGTGTAGAAGGACTCCAGATGAACTGGGCGAAGTACTTGGTCAACCAACTGGAATTAGACTACCGCGAAGCTTAGGATCAGGGCTATGAGTTCCACTTTAGTTGGCTCCTAATCCTCATCGCATTTACCGCTTGGGAGATGCCGGAAGGTGCAACCTTCCCGGACATTGAGCCGTTCGAGCTTCTCGCTGCGAAGTTCACCATGCTCTGATACTTGAGCGATATGGAAAAACAGTGGCAGTTGAACGTGGTCTTTCATACATATTATCTCCAACTGAAGAGGGCTATCGAAGCTGTCCCTCGCATGACGCCAAACACCTTGCATCGGTTCCAACCCCTCATGAAGTTCCGTGCAGATCGACACTTCATTTATATCACCGCGCGCGCAGATGAGCATAAAGAAGAGCTTTAGTCATACTACAAGCTCACAGAGGAGGACCTCGAAGAGATAACCAAGGACTGGTCTGTAGAGTTCCTCATCCTCGCTGACCCCGCAGAAATGTCAGACCTTGAACTAATCGGCAGGCCTGAGACCACTCATGAAGCAAAGGATACTCCTGGAACCAACAGAAGGAAGAAGACCGAAGAGATCCAAAACTTGAGCAGCGCATTGGAAGAAACTGTTTCAGTATCACCTGGCCGAGGGGGTGATGACGAAGAAGATCAGCAGAAGCAAGGCGAAGTAACATCGCCTAGGGATCTTGTTGATGAAGCTGATCCCTTGAAGAAAAGGAAGGTTTCCCCCATGAAACCCACTTCCCGAAAGAAATCCAAAGCCACCTTGACTAAGATGCAGACTGTGCTCACTGTAGATGACTTTGACTTCATCATCGCAGTTGTAGCAGATGCTTCACAGGACATCTTGTCGAAACATGAAGCCAAGCAGGAGGAGATGTACGATAAAATCGAGGTTGAACTCAGTGGGGTACAATAGTCCCTTCAATCCAGCCGCGCAGTATCCACTATGCCCCCGCCATCAAAAGAACCAGAGTTGGGAGATGAGCTTGCTCAACTCCGCAGACTAGCTGATGTGATCGAAGCTCACCTTCGTCGAGCACAAGCTGAGAAAGACCATGCCACAACGGCCCTGAAACAAGTCCAGGAAGAAATGGTAGAGCAACACCGGGTTGCACAAAAGGAGAAGGATGATCTTCAAGCCAAGTTTGAAGAAGAAAGGGCCCAGGGCAAGAAAGAAAAAGAACAGTTGCTCGCAGAACAACTTGGAGTCAAAGAAGCAGTTGACAGAGCACTTCGCTCTGTGACGGGCTTAAAGCCACAGGCAGAAGACCGAGTGGAGCATCAAGTAGCGCAGCTCGCGGAAGCTATCCAACAAGTACAACAAAGAATAACAGACTTAGAGCTATGAACAGTGCCCAACACTCCGCCGGATGTACGAGATCAAAGAGAAGCAACTGCTCGAAGCGCAGTTGAAAGAATCAAGGCCCTCGCCATGGAATGTAAACAACTAAGTGATCGCAGTGCCCAGACTTATGAGCGACTCACTGAGGATCCTGAATTAAAGGCACTGGAGTCACAGCTCCAGGAGGCAAAGCAACAAGCAAAAACAGTACAGGCGCGGTTGAAGTCCCTGTCAGCCGTTGAGAGGATGAAGCGATCCCAAGAACAACACACTGCTCAACAGCAGGTCCACACCATTCAGAGCAAAGTCATGGAAGTGACTCAGAGGCTCCAACCAACACAGGATGAGGCTTGCCAACTATTCGCAGAGATTGAAGGCCGAGGAGCAGAACTGGAGCAAGTCGTCACTGAAGCTGAACAACACTTAGAGGGACCTGTCAACAAAGTAGTTATCTAAGAGTTCACCGAGCAGGAGGTCGTGGCACAACAACAGGTCGAAGCAGCTCGAGCCAATCTCTAGGCTTTTGAAGCAGAGCTACCCAGACCAAAGTGACTCTGGACGAGTCACAGGTGAGTGTTGGGGGCATGTTGGCCCTTGATCAAGTTTTGAGGATCCTTGGTCATGTTTGACCTACTTTTGGGACTTCGACATGCTGTCGAAGGCGGAGTGCAAGTCGAAGCGGAGATCGCAGGATCTCGACCCCTTTTTAGGGCTTTTTGGGTTTAGGGTTTATGTAACGGGTATGGGATGTCGGCCCATGGGTTTACCCATGTTTAGGCCCTTTTGTAATGTATAAATAGAAAGCTAGGGGATGTAGGAAGTAGTTCGATCTATGTGATCGGAGAAGAGGCTTGGTGCCATGCTAAGTGCTAAGTATAAGTGTGGATTGTAGATGCTTCGTGCATACTGCGTGAGACTTGTAGAGCTAAGTGCAAGTGATTGTAAGAGATTGTGAAGAAACTTTGTGCTGTAACTCAGGGAAGGAGGATCTAGCGGAGTGCGCGCAGATCTCCTGTCCTCCGCGGAGTAAGATATCATGGCTCTGTGCATGTAGAAGATTGACAGAAATAAATAAAGAAGAAGAGTTAGTGGACGTAGCCCCAGGGTGGGGGTGAACCACGTATATCCTGTGTTGTGGTTGCTTTGTGCTTTATGGTTGTTCTCTTGTTTATGTGATTAAATTCTTAGTGCATTGATATATGCTTAGAAGAATCTAATATGGTAGCTTAGTGCTGAATAATGCGAATGAATGCCAGGTCTGATCTATGTTGGTATGCTTAGTGCTTGAATCTATTGGATCTGTGTGAATACTGCGCTGATCTATTATTAGGGTTTAACTAAGACTGAATATTAATGAACTATAACTGCTAAGTGCTCTGTTAAGGTGTTACAATCACAGATCTGTGTCCCAACTAAGGTTGCAGACATTTGAGTCCTGCAACCACCCCTGTCTTTACCTCGAGTGAGACTTCATTTGCTTCGCAGGTGTTGCCGAAAGGGCTGGTAGTTAGGGTTTTGTTGGTGCGCTATTGTAAGCGTTGAACCCTGGGTCTGCCCCTGTGCCAACACATTTAAAGAAATCAGAGCTGAAATCCTGCCACCAATTCTTTGAACAAAAGCTTCGATAAGCACATAGTGAGCTTCATAACTTAACCAATTCCCAGCCTACTGAAGTTTCAACATGAGTTGACGATTTCATTTCCTTGTTCCCATAAATGAACAAGCGGGCATTGAGGAGGAGATATATTATCAATGCAATGCAACAATCATCAAGCAAGAAAGGCACTTGTGCTAACTCCAAGCAACCATTAATAGCTATCAAATTGTCAATAGTTTTACCTTTGGGAACATATTTGTGAGTTCATCTCAATTATATCTTTGTTCCTTATTGTCTTAGTTTTATGGACCAGTCTCCCTTCACATTGCAACAACAACTTCATATGGATATAGAAAATAAGCAAGTTAGTATGCAATGCCAACTAGTCTGATTACAAGGGAAATTGTTAATATATTATTACAATGGGAACTTCAAGTGATAGGATGAAGCATACCCAACAATACACCTCCCATGCAATTGAAGTCATGCATGGTTAGTCCCGTTTGATACTCATTGCCATTATTGATGCAACAAAAGTTCAAAAATGGTTTGGGCTCACTAATCTATGGGTACACCAACTCAACGTGCTCATCATCAGTAGTATTTATCTGATAGAGTGCAAACTGAAAAGGGAGAGAAGGGAATGTGTCTGAATTATGCATTGATCTTGTTTGGAGCTTTCCTTTCCCAAGCATGGCATTTAATAAAATTAGGCATCAATCCCATTAGGAAATTATATCTCTAGATGATACACTTAGAATAAAAAAGAAATTATATTAACGTCCATAAATGACCAAAATAGGTCAATTGGGCTCTAGGTACATCAATAAGTAATCAAAGCAAAAGGAGTGCCAATGCAACTCCAACCTAAGAGTGCTACAAAATGGGTTTAACAAATGTGTAAACCCAAAAAATGCATGAAAGCCAACTAAATATATAAGGCACGGGGAACAAGATAAATGAAGAGTTGCTACCATAAAGAAAAAGGCAATGAATGGAGAGGAGAAGGGGAAGGAAACACTTTGTTACTCCTCATCGACATTAGAAGTAGGATTAACAATATGCCCACTAGATGGTCTTTAATGACGGGCCTAAGAATAACATTAAGAGAGTGGTCCAAACTAATAGGCCCTAGTGGAACTACCCTTGTGAGCATGAAATTACTATGATATCAATTATTCTGACCAGAGATGCTTGGCCTTATACATGGAGGAGACCTTCAGGCTTCGAGCCCATTTTCTTCAATCCCCTACTAGATCATATTCTACCTAGTATCATATCACTTCCTTCTTCACGGTGCTATCCACTGGAAGGGGCACTAAGAGACAAACTGATATCAGCATAGCTCTAGACTCCAGATCAGTGCAGACCCGTAGGGACTTCCCCTGTCCCACGAGATTTCAACGACATGACCAAATAAGATCCATCCCTAAGAGATGAGCGAGATCCCCCAAGCCTCAACGACGAACTACCTCCTCCAGATAATAACGCAGTGGACGACTCATGACATCATACTATACTGAGCTCTCTTCATTCGGCCTCGGATGTTAGGAGAGATGGGTTTATTCCATGACAGACCTACCTCGTTACGTTTGGTTCTTCTTATTTCTAGATCTTCTCCTCCTATACATCTCCACCCCAGAGCGGGTTTTTGGGCTTGGAGTCGAGGGCTGTTCATGCCTCAACTTGGCTCTCACTTTTTACTCTACCTTACTCTACTCTACTTTCTGCATCTTGCCTTTTATAGGAGACCTTTTGGTACTCCTTCTTTGTAATGACATCATTGTACTCAACAGTCCCTTTGACCTACTTTTGTGGTCATTAGTCGGACATTAATAAAATTATCTTATCTTATCTTATGCGTAGAGAAGGATAAAGATACCCTACCTTCCAAAACCAAAGAGCTACTAAAAGAGTTTAAGTAGCTAACTGTACAATCTTGACTATGAGCTTTGTATTGGGCACACTGTAGAGCAATTGACCCTATTTCAACTATTGAGGCCCTTGGTCTCTAGGTAGCTCAAGTGAAGGAGCAATGTTTCACTGGTCTACTATTGCATACGTCATGCATGTACATCATTTGCATCTATGGAGCCCCTAATACCCCTACTAATCTGGATAGGTTAAAAGAGAGGTATAATCAATCTTGTGGATCTGATTTTACTTTGAAGTTACTCGTGCTTGAAGGCAATAACCTCTTTGAGAATTGCAAGGATCTTTGGTTGGGACTAGAAGAAGGAAAACAAGCCAACCCCTCCATTCTAAATCTTTGAAAAACCAATAGTACCTCCTAATATCCAAATGAATTAGACATCTAAAAATGAAATGCTCCTTGACCTTCACCTCTTTGAATTATACATCTAAAAATGAAATGCTCCTTGGTCTTCACCTCTTTCAAAGAGAAAATCTATAGGTCATGTTCTCCTAAGAGATGTGGTGATTTGTCGTCACTCACAATTGGTGTGAACCTAATCTAAGTTGTTCGAGAGGAAACCTAAGGCCATGCGATCCATGATACTGTAGGAAATTGAGACACACAATCAAGTTATTTGAAATCTGTAGGAAGTTCGGGAATTATAAGCTTGGGTGGTGAAGGTAGAGTGTTGATAGTTGCCTGAGCCAAGTTCAATCTTCTGCACATGATTTCTTTTCATGGGCTGCAGTTCTTAAGTTAGGAAGTGGTTCTTGCTTGCCCCTTGCGAGCCAAGCCAACTTCATATGGGGTCTTCTCATAGTGGATTGCCCATGTGTGACCCTTGGGTGACTTTGGCGGAATATATTACCCTTAATGATGACCGCTTTGACAAGAATGCCCTCACAAGTCAAGCCAAGTGCAATTCCTACCAATTGAGAAGCATTTGAACAAAAAAAATAATGCAACTTGGGACTGAAAATCCTAGAAGGGGAGAGCCATGTGTTTGAATGAAGTTCCTCTAATTATCTTCTCTAATCACAATATTTATTTTAGGGGGGGGGTTTTAGCATTGATCCCGTTAGTAATGATTTCCCAAACAATGCTTTCAAGAGATACATTTCAAGTGTTAATCCCATTGGGAATTTCATCCTAGTTGACATTCATTCATTATTGTTGGCTACTTTTATAGTGATAGTCTCAGTTTACCATAAAATGACCATAATCAATGCATGGATCATTTATTCAATTGCATAACACCATACATTCTATTACATTATAATCCTTGGAAATCATAGAAGAGAGAGAAAATACATCCAAATCAATGACAACACAATTTATAGTGGGAAAAACCTCAAGATGAGGAAGAATCCCATTCTCAATAATTGTGAAACTTATCTTAACTAGTCTGTTGTATTCTCAATCAAAAACCCTTAGCTTTTACAATAATGACTTCTTCCAATAGCCTCATAATAGACTTGTCTATCTTACTACCTGATTAACCTTCTACCTACACATATATCATAACATCTATCTATTTGATACTCTTGTTGTCCCATTATTGTGATGTAGTGGAGAATGATAATTATAAAAGAGATGTGACTTGGGACAATAATCCATAGGAGACTAATTTGGAAGATGGAGTCATGGTTTTAGAGTGCTTGGAAGCTAAACTTTTGGGTGATCATATTCCTGGAGCAGACATGCCACCCCAACCCACTAACAGGTTTCCAGATGCAACAATTTTGTCTTTATCTTCACAACATCCAGTGTTACGTTGGGGCCATGTCGATGTTAGTTGTGTTCCATGAACACTTCCACACTCCTACTCCTCTTCTTCATAGATCATGAGAAAAGAAACTAGAAGTTTCTCGTGCCAAGAGGAAAACTTAGTGCATAGTACTTATTACTGTATACTAGATCTCTTTTTCTTTTTGATGTTTAGAAGTAGTCTATAGAACTTAGTGCTTTGTCTTTATAATGGCTTATTTTGTAAACAATGAACATTATATGACAGTTTACCTTTGAAGTTTGAACTATTGATTGAGTCTTACAACTCTTTCGTAATGAATATGATGCTCTAGACTCTAGAGTCTATTTCATTTTGTGGTTGATGTTGTCTGTTACAATCTGTTGATGAATTTTTTTATATGATTGATGTTATATGTGTATTAAATGGTTGATGCTTTAATGATCATCACTAATCCAGTGGTTAAATGATCTAAAATCTATGTTTCCATGTTTTTTGCAATTGATTCGACATTCTGCATTTTTTTTTATATATATGCATCAAAATATATTAAATATATATTATATAAAAATGCTCCCGAAACGCTCCCACTCCCGCTCCTGCTCCTGCTCCCGGGACTTTAAAAATTGCACTTCCCGCTTCCACTCCTCCTCCCAACAACCTTGGTTACATGTACACCAAAAAGACCCGTGGTTCATCCTCCTATGAGAAGAATGGCGAGGTTGATGTAGTTGCTATAAAAAATAAAGAAAGAATGTTATAAAATAAAGAAAGAAATGTGGGATAATGAATAGCCAACTTTAAAAGCCAAAGGCCAGCTTGAACTCCACCCCCTTGCTATGAGGCAATTGCCCCTAGTCCTAGTCCTAATGCACTGAATGCATATCAAAATGAAAGGACTTAATCCTAGCAAAAAAGAAAGAAAGAATAAAATGCTTGAAACCTGAAAAGGGGACTTGCAATGCATGAAATGAATATCAAAAGGCAAGAGAGGGGTTTGGAATACACACATTGCCGAGGAAAGGGTATCTCAAGCAGCAAACGCTTTCTCTACAAAGGCGCTCATGGAAATGGACCAAGCACGATACCTTGCATGTTAATGACACCATCACCGTGAAGTAACCCTAACACGTTTCCATCATCACACTTACACTTAGATAGGTTTCTTGGGAAATATCTCTCTACCTGGGTACTAACACACCTAATAGGGTCTTTTGATGGTCCTCCCATACCTAAACTTGTCAAATCGCATAAAGTCTTGAGCTAATGTGAAGTTTGAAGGGGATATCTAATGTGAATTGCTCATGTGGCTTCTGTAGTAAGTGATGACTTACTTTATATGTTTCTAAGGACTCTTGTACCTTATGATCACTGGTCTTGCTTGATTCTATGGTTTTAACTTTTTACTGACTTGGGTGCACTTGGCATGGTCCTTCGAAGGACATCCTTATGCTTTCATCTAGGATGTTGTGCGTTTTTACAGAACATGACACATATGATGCAGAGCGTTGGGTCACATGATGACTTGACACATTCAAACATATCCTCTCACACCTCTTGGACCTTGGACGATGGACAAATGAGCTCTCGTTTTGCAGATATGGTCATATTGGTTAATAGATGGGAAAGAAGCCCACATCTTGGGTAGTGCACCCTAGAGACTCGTTAGAATTTGGATGGAGGACGTTGCACTTGCTCATGATTGGACACTCTCTAGAGAGACAATGTGCCCTTTTTCCACCTCGGATGCTGGCCTTTTCACCTTGGACGTTGAGCACATTGAGGATGACGTCATGCGCTAGGAAGCTTTGATGATGATGTGGCTTGCTTGCCATTGGGGCATCATTTGATGGTTTGGGTCCTTGATGTATGACATGACCCTTGATGAGGAGACATGACTTCCACCTTGCTTGCACCACTTGATGATGAGACATGGCCTTTGGAGGCCTCCTACACCCTCTTGGAGCAGGATGACACCCACACGTGTGACATTGGAGGACATATTTTGGTGTATTAACATGTTTATTTATTGATGGAGGCTACTTGAGGGGTTGACCTAGATCTATTTCACTTGTATCATGGATTTGTTATGTTTTTAGGGCTTTTTGAGAGATATAGCGCTAGGTTTGCCTCATATAAAGAGGCTAGCGCTCCATCTTGTAAATCATAACTCATCACTTATGAGACAGTGTTACCAGAACCGGACCGGAACCGGTAAAACCGACCGGTCTGACCAGGTCACAGACTAGACTGGTTCAAACCGACCATTTAAACCGCCAGTGACCGGTTCTGTACGGAACCGGTTTTTTTTCTCAAACCGACCGGTTTCATACAGTCGCCTTACAGTCGGAAAAGTAAGGGGATTTTCAAATTTAAAATAAAAAATAAAAAAGGGCATGCATTGGAAGGTTCTAGAAATGTCTAGAGCCCCAAATAAACCTATAAAAGCAACCCCACCTCCTCTATTTCACTCACACTATTCATTTGGGTTCTCTTGAGTTTGTGAGCTAAGGGTTTTTGTTGATTTTAGAGAGTTGATTGCAAGGCTGATTTGGAGAGGTTGCTAGGCTGATTTGAAGAGCTGATTGTTGGGCTCATTTGGAGATTTCTTTTGCTGAGTTTCTTGGACCAGATTTGGAGCATATTTGGAGCAGAGTTGGAGCTGATTTGGAGCAGACTTGGACAAGTTTTCTTGGGCAGATTTGGAGCTTGTTTTCTGGGCAGATTTCAAGGTATGTAAACTATGCACTTACTCCCCAAAACCATAGTGATTACTCTCCTTAAAATTATTGTTGTTTTCTCGTTAAAATTATTGTTGTTTACTCCTAGGCTCTAGCAATTAAAAAAACATAGGGTTTTTATTTGCATATTTTATTTGTTTCCATGGCTCCTAAAGATAAGAGGGATCCAACATGGCTTCATTGTCAATTGATTGATGGGAAATTGGTTTGTAATTATTGCCAAAAGGAGGTTGGCGGGGGAGGTATTAGTAGGATTAAGCAACATTTAGCCCATGCAAGGGGGAATATAAAACCATGCTTGGAAGTTTCTGATGAACTAAAAGCTGAGATGCAGGGCCATCTTGATGCCTATCAAGCAGATAAAGCCAAGAATAAGAAGGTTCGAAAAGAGGTGGGGAGAAGTAGTAGTGGAACTCAATTTGATAGTGATCTTCAAGATAGAATGCCTAGTTTTGAGGAATCCTTTGCTTTCCCAATCCCTAGGTGTGATCCTTATACCAATCCTAGGGAATAACATGTTTGTGGAAGTGGTGCTGGTGCATCAATATCCTAAAGGCCTCGTGGTAACCTTGAGTCATTTTTTGTACCCCGCACTACCCCTGGTGCTCAACCCACTATTGATGCCAAAAGGAAGAAGATAGAAAGGGAGGCTGCTTGGGAATGCATTGCTAGGTGGTGGTATGATGGAGACATACCTTTCAATGCTTCAAGGTCTGTTTATTATTAACCTATGTTGGATGCTATAGCTTCATGTGGTCCGGACTTCAAGGGACATGGTTATGAGGATATTAGGGGGAATCTTTTAAAAAATGAAGTTGAAAAAGTAAAGGAATACCTCATAGAGTTCAATGAGTCATGGTCTAAAACAAGGTGCACAACCATGTCTGATGGATGGACTGATCAACGATCCTGCACCATTCTCAACTTCCTTATTGCTTGCCCTAAAGGAACTATGTTCCTTAAATCAGTGGATGCATCTGATCAAGTGAAAGATGCACATTTACTATTTTGTCTTTTGAATGAAGTAGTTGAGGAGGTGGGGGTGCAGAATGTTGTACAGGTTATCACAGATAATGCCTCAAATTATGTTGTAGCTGGAAGGATGTTGGAGGAAAAGCATCGTACCATTTGGTGGACTCCATGTGTAGCCCATTTTTCGGACCTCATGCTTGAGGATATTGGGAAAATTGAATGGGTGAAAAAACAGTGGAACAAGGTAAAAGCATAACAAGGTACATTTACAACCACACATGGGTTTTGAACCTTATGAGAAAAAAAACTGGTGGAAAAGAGCTTGTCAGGTCAACTATCACACGTTTTGCGACGAATTTTCTTACGTTGCAATCCATGATCGACCAAAAAGCCGACCCGAGGAAGATGTTCTCTTGTGATGAGTGGAATGCATCTCAATGGAGCAAGAAGGCTGAAGGCAAAGTGATTGTTGAAAAAGTGTATGAGAAAGCATTTTGGAAAGGGCAGAGGAGATGGTGCTATTTAATGCGCCTCTTGTGAAAGTCTTGAGAATGGTGGATGGTGATAAACCAGCCAGGGGTTTTGTTTATGAGGCCATGGATCAAGCCAAGGAGGCAATAAAGGAAGCATATCGGGGTAAAAGGCTTATGTATCTTCCTTTGTGGAGAATCATTGATGAAAGATGGAATAAACAACTCCATCGACCTCTACATGCTACAGGATATTACTTGAATCCCAAGTAAGTAGTAAGTAATTTCAAAGTTTTTAAGATATATTACTAAATTTTAATTGCAAATGTTTAAACTTTAGCTAATGTTTCAAAATTCAAACTCATTGAATCTTAAGTTTTAACTCTTTGAAAGGTACCATTACACAAAAGATTTTGAAGCAGATGGGGAGGTAAAAGAAGGATTACACAAATGCATTGAGCGCATGGTCCGTATTCCAACAAACAAGATGAGATACACAACAAACTCTTTCATTTCAATGAGAGTATTGGTATCTTTGGCATGGCTATGGCTGTTCGAAGTAGAGCAAACGATCCACCAGGTAAGTAATTGTAAAGTCTTTCAATTATATTATTCATGGCAAAAATTAAGTCAAACTTTCAAACTCCTTTGCTAAATCTTCTTTGTCTTTACATGCAACTTATTGGTGGCAACAATTTGGTAGTCAGTGCCATGAATTGCATAAATTTGCAGTTTGGATATTGAGCCAAACATGTGGTGCTTTTGGGTGTGAACGCAACTGGAATATTTTTGAGCGTATACACACCAAGAAGAAAAATCGTTTAGAGCAAAAACGATTGAATGATATGGTATTTGTTCAGTATAACCTTACGTTGAGGTGCAACCGGTTGCTGAACAAGACCCCTGGATCCAACAACATATTCTTGGATGATGTTGATCCCTCATCAGATTGGGTTGTGGAGAGTCTAGACTCAACCAACAACTTTTGACAATGAAGACCTTTCTTTGATGGATTTGGATCCCCAACCACATCAAGAGAATGTGTGCACTGATGTTGCAACTGTATCTTTGCCTTCTGGACCAGGGGAATCAAGCTAGGCTCAGAATCCCCCTGTTGAGTCTACTCTTGTTGAGGATGTAGATGATAAGTCTGAGTCTGAGTCTGAGTCCTCTGAGTTTGAGTTTCAGTATGTAGATTCAGATTATTAGACTGTGTAGTCTCTACTCTTTAGCCTCTAGCCTAGACTCTAGAGATATTTTTGGACTTTATAGGCCATTTAGAGCCTTTTTGATGATGTATTTTGATTCAGATATTCATATGACTATGGAGTGCACTTACTCTTAGTGCGATTTTGGTTTTATACACTGTTACTTGTTATATATATATATGAGAAACTTTGCAAATTTGTGTATAATGGTTTTGATTCACATGGATGCACATGAATATGTATTTTTTTTTCAAAATTTGAATATTTTATGTATTTTTAGTGACTGGTTTTTTGATCCGGTTTTTTTCCGGTTCCCTTTTTTTGGGTCGACCAGTTCAGTTCTGGTAACTTTGTTATGAGACTCATCACTACTTGTCTTCTTCTTCTCTTTTCTCATTATGGAGCTCTTATGCGCACTTGCGGAGTGATATCGTGGATGCTTTCTCTTATTATGGTGGATTCTTCATGAAACTAGGGTTTTCTCATGCATAGCGAATTGGACTAATAAGTGCTTTTTCGAGTTTAATGTACTTATTCTTGGTATATTTTGGTGAATGCTCTATTAGAGGTAATAGTTGCACGTTATCATTGTTTATTTGGAATAATTATGAAACCCTAAGGAAGAATTAAGAGTGGTTATCCCCTTCCCTTGTTGCATCTACCTTAATTTTGTTGAAGCATACAAGGTCAAGATTGGGGATTGTGAGAGGACATCCCCCTAACCTTGTCTTTGAGGTCAAAACCTAGGGTTTATGAGAGTATAAACTTTAGGGTTTAACCGTTTTCCATCCAATATCTTTGCTAGATGCTAGAGGAGTGGGACGACAACTAGGGTTTATGATAGGATAAACTCTAGGGTTTCTTCCTTTGGGGTTTGACCTAAGCTAATGAGGGGATAAGCCTAGGGTTCAAAACCTTCACATATTCTCTTGTATTTAGCCTCATTTGAAGGTGTTGCATTGACTCCATTTCTCCCAAGGAGAAAACGACACTAGTCTTTAGCTTGCAAAGTGATACAAAACCTCAATTTACCTTCTCTCTCTCTAAGCAACTTGATAGTTTAGGTGTCTAACTACATTCTCATGCTCATTCTAATCCAATGCTTTGCATATTAAGTCTTTTATTTGCTGCTGTTGTAAATGTTTGCTACATCCATTAGGGTTTAAGAAAATTGCATCTAACTAACTTGCTTTAACAATAACTTTAGCATATAATCATTGTCTAACACCTCATTGGCATTTTACTTGGTATTGGGCTTAATTTCCATGGTTACATTGTTGAATTAGAGCAAGTTTCCTTGCTGCTGTTGTAAAACTGTCGTTGCTAAAGTATTATTATCTCTATTCAAGATTTTAGTACAACAATTAATGCCCTATGGTTTAATGCCCTTTTACTTGGTATTTAACATACATCTTGCATTACATTTCATCAAATTGACATCACTTGCTGCTGTTATGAAACTGTTGTATGCTGATATATACATTGTCCTTCTTGCAAGTTTTATTACAGCAGCCCTTTTCCTTGATAGCTAGTGCTCTGGGGCTCACTATCCTTCCTTAGACTTGGTATTGGTCATTGAATGCATTGGAACATCTCTCACACATAAGATTAATTGCCTTGTCTAAGATTCATCCTAACATTTCCTTCCTCCTAGACCCAGCCTATCTCACCAATTGACCAAGATAGGGGGCCATAGGCTTGTCTCTAGCTTGCAATAGGATCCCTTGAGGTCGCAAGGGAAGCCTCCCTTGTGTTGGATATCTATCCTTCACTAAAACAAGGGAAGTACTTGCTAGGTGACAGTGGCAATTACTTCCAATTGTTACGCAAGTTTAACATCTTGTGAAGGCTTTGCACAAGTGATAGATTCTGTGATAACAGTCATAATACAAGTGCTATTTTTAGCAAACACTATTGTGAGCAGTGTCTATTATGGTGGGTTTGTGTCTCCTTGGTTTTAGTAGCACAACTTTCAGTTCAGCGTTTCCTACTTTTTAGGAGGATACTGCTATTTTGGGTAGTTATTATTTCTGGCAGTGGGTCGGGGTATGCAAATTCTAGATTGGTCACAAGGCTAATTCCATCTTGCCAAGCCATCTTCATTTGTTTCAATTTTACACGGTTTGACTTGGTGATGGGTTTGTGTTATTTGTTGATGCTTTGACTCCTCTTGAATTCGTTTATGTGCTTAGCATATGGATTGTTCATGATGACACGTGGAGTTGAGAGCTTGGCATAGGTGTGATGTAAGCACAACCTTGAGAGGATATCCTTTCCACAAGTTTAGTAATTAGAAAGGGAGTCTACACCACATTTCGGCATATTTTTGAGTTGATATTTGATGATAATTGCCAACAGGAGTGGTTTGATCCAGTTAAAAAGTTCTTTGGCTTATTTTAGTTTACCTTATCCATACTAAACTCAGCATTATTGATTCAAAGAAGGGTGAATGGGTTCAAGATATTTTTAGCACTGAAAGTCCATCATTATCCACTCAAAAAACATGTTGTTGATAGTGTTCTTTTTGGTGTGTTGCATCCACATAACAGCAATGAGGAAGGGCACTGCATTTAAGCTATTATTAGATTGCTTTTGTCCTCTTTTAATCATGAAAAAAAACATTTAACAGCAGTTGGATATATCATTAATTAACTGGAGAAGACACATGCACTGTTCACACACTGTTCATCTGTGCCAAATCAGCAGCTGATTACGAGAGAGAAACTTCATGGGTTTTAAGTATTTTAGGTCGCTCAAATCACGATTAACATTAAATGAGTTGCTTTTAGCATGACTCTATTTTCATTCCAGCTGTATGTGGTGCATTTGTTGCAGTTGTTGGGTCATTATTATCTTCAGAATTTTGCACTTAATTCCATTAGCACTTAATAGCAGTAAGAAGGGTGCACCAGTCGAGGGGATTACTTCAGATTTCTTGCCTGCATGCTTGGCACCAGAAGATTGCTGCTATTGGTAGCAGTCTCATCTTATTTCATCTGTGCCAAATCAACAGTTGAGTGGATGGGCGCTGCATTCAAGCTATTATTAGATTGCTTTTATACTCTTTAAATCTTGACAAACAACATTTAACAGCGGTTGGATATATCATTAATTCACTGGAGAAGATGCATGAACTGTTCATCTGTGCCAAATCAGATGAAAGAGAAACTGCATGGGTTTTAAGTAGTTTAGGTCAGCGTTGTAAATCTCTCTGATATATCTGAGATATTCTGAGATAAATCCCTGTCAGGTATATCCGAGATAATCTGAGTTAGACCCCTGTCTTGCGACATTTTCCGATATTTTCCGCCGATGTCACCGAGAAGTTACATTCCGACCCTCGCCGATACTTTCCCTGAGACGAGATTTACAGCATTGGTTTAGGTTGTCCAAGTCATGATTATCCATTAAATGAGTTGCTGCTATGTCTGGGGTTGTTTTTAGCATGATTCTATCTTCATTCCAGCTGTATATGGCACATTCATTACAGTTGGGTCATCATTATCTTCAGAATTTTGCACTTAATTCCATCGGCACTTAATAGCAGTAAGAAGGGCGCACCAGTTGAGGGGTATTACTTCAGATTTCTTGCCTGCATGCTGGACTCCACAAGATTGCTGCTAACTGTAGCAGTCTCATCTTATTTTCATTTTCTTAACAGCAGTTAGAAGAGAGCATTTGTAGTGTTAGTAGTGTTTTTTTTCACTATTTGATATGTAAACAATTCAAGATTTATGTAGGTACTGAAACATTGGTTTATCTCATTAATAGAGGTGTATGGCAAGGTTGGATTAGAAAATGGTTGCATTTATGTCTATAATTTCTCTTCAAAGTTATTGTGAAGCTATGGAATAGTCATGCCATGCTTGATCAGGTTCTTATATATTAATAGGGGAAGGAGCAGACAGAGCAACAAAAGGTTCTTTAGTTGTAACATTTGCTAGAATACAACGCCCATTTTTTATTTCGTTTGTACTCAGGGTTCATTTATTTGATAATTTTGTAATATGTACACTGAGGAAAGTTTGTAATATGAAATATCTAAGTAAATCTTAGTCCTTTCAACTAATTGTGATGGGAGGTTTGAACAATTATAATAGCTTGAGTAGTCATGCAAAACATTGAAGTCATATACATGTATGTTTTTTCATGTCATTTATCTATCATTATAAAGTAATTGAAGTGCCTTTTTAAAATTGAAGCGTTTATCTAAAATTGAAGTGTTTTTCTGAAACTGAAGTGTTTTTTGAATATTTGTGATTTGCATTGAATTTTGACATGGTTTCGAGCAACGTTAGATGATGAACAATGAGGATGGTGTCATGAGGGCTCTTACTTCTCTTGAGGTGTTTAAGGCATCAACTTTTTTTTCAATTAATTTTTGAAAGGATGTAGATGGAACTCTACTTCGCATGTATTGAGAAAATTGTGAACCAAGAAGTAATGCCTTGTTCATGATTGAGATGCAGATGTTATGTTTGGAGATAAATCATAGGAGGAGACACCATAGGCAGATGTTTTGGTCGGACACATGAAGTAGAAGAAAAGAGATGTTGTTCTGTAATGTTCCTGACTTGGCTAGTCTAGGAAACGCTGCTAATGTGTGTGTAGGATCAAAGGTTTACAGCATATAAGTGATCATACAAATAATAAACGCGACAAAGGATTGCAAAGTTTGTATTATGATATCTCTGTGGATCACAAAATGGTCGAATGCGGCTGAATAAACTAACAATACTCGACTAGATCAACAGACAAAGGATCTTAACCGGAATACAAATAAGCAACTGCGGCTGAATAAAATAACAACACTTGGCTAGATCAAAAGACAAAAGGATCTTAGCCGGAATACAAATAAACAACTAAAAGATAATATCCGGAATATGGGAGCACTGCGGAATCAATGAAGAATGATGGAAGACCTGGATGATCTTCCCGGTGACTAGGGTGTCTTTCAACACTGAAATCAACCAACTGGTGTCTTCCTCTTGGAATACGCTGAACTATCTCTCATGAGATGCGCCTCTTCTCCCCAATGACAAATCATAATCTGCATAATGATGAATTAGGTCGCTGACCCTTCCTTTATAGTTTTCCAAAACCCTAAATCATGCTGAAACCCTAATTCACTGTTGACTTCCAAAACCGTAAATCACTGCTGAAACCCTAATTCACTATTGACTTCTATTTTTAGCTCATAATGACTTAAAAGCGCTTTTAACCCTTTTTAGTTCAATGTCACTTTCCGAATATAACACCTGTGACTGGAGTGACCTCTGGTAACCCTCTTTACCCCTCTTTGGCCCTGGCTATAGTCTAACGGGGCGGTTTAGACCATTAAGCCTCCTCTCTGGAGCTCCTATTTGGAAAGGGACATTACAGTCCTCCCTTCTCGAAATTGCTTGTCCTCAAGCAATACCAGTCCAGGGCGCTGCAACACCTGCTCGCTCTCCCAAGTAGCGTCCTCTACTGGAAGCCCTCTCCATCTGATCAAACACTCTCTGATGACCTTGCTCCTCAGTTTCTGCTCCCGAAACTCCCAAACCTCCTTCGGAACTAACTCCAACTATCCCTCCTCATCCAACGGGAGAAGCTCCTCTGATGTGCTAATGAATTTTCCCACTGCCTTTTTGAGGCAAGACACGCGGAACACGTTATGAATCTTGCTCCCCTCTGGAAGCTCTAGCTCGTAAGAAACCTCGCCTATTCGACGCATGATCCTGTAAGGACCATAAAATTTGGGCTTGAGCTTCGCGACCCCACTCTTCTTCAGAGATGACTGTTTGTTGGGTTGGAGTCTCAAGAAAACCAAATCTCCAACCTCAAAGCTGCGCTCTATCCTGTGCCTATCCGCACTTATCTTCTGTCAGTTTTGTGCTGTCTGCAGGTTCTCTTTCAACAACTTGAGAATCTCCTGACTCTATATGATCCAATCCTTGGCCTTGGGAGCTCTGCTCTCCCCGAAGACCAAGTCTACCAAAGTAGGAGCATCATATTCGTACAATGCTCGAAAGGGTGTCATACCAATGGACATGTGGAAGGTGGTGTTGTAGCAATGTTCTCCTAAATGTAATCACTTTACCCACGTTCTCTGCTGTCCTCCTACATAGTTCCTCAAATACCCTTCAACCCACTTGTTGACAATCTCGGTCTGCCCATCTGTCTGAGGGTGATAGCTGGTGCTAGGTGTCAACTCTGTCCCCACCAACCGAAACAACTGTCTCCAAAATGTCCCTATGAACCGACTGTCCCTGTCACTGATGATGTTCTTCGACAACCCATGAAGTCTGAAGATCTCCCTGAAGAAAAGCTCGGCTACCTGAACTGCACTGTACTCTGTCGGTATGGCGTAGAAGTGAGCAAACTTGATCAATTTGTCGACCACTACATAGATACAGTCCTTACCTTGGACTTTGGGTAGACCTGTGATGAAGTCCATAGATATACTCTCCCATTTCTGCTCTGGAATGGGGAGTGGCTGAAGTAGCCCTGCTGGAAGAGCATGCTTTGATTTGTTCTGCTGGCAAGTCACACACTCACTGACGTGTCTCATAACGTCTTGTTTGAGGCTCTTCCATGAGAACCTCACTCTGATCTGTCTGTAGGTTTTGAAAAACCCCTGATGGCTTGCTAGAGGTGAATCATGAACTGCAGTGAGGATTTTCTTCTTAAGCTCTGAATCTGACACCAAGTAGACTCTATCCTTGTAAAATATGACATTGTCAATGACCCTATACCGGTCATCCTGTATCTGCCCATCCATCACCTCACAAGCGAACTTGTTCTTGGAATATTCCACTAACAAGTGGGATTTCCAATCTGCTGAAA
>ML789669.1:127839-149332 GCA_009831015.1 Picea engelmannii
ATAAAGGACATCGTAGATTCTAATTGTTGAAGTTAACATGGAGGGACATGGCTTTAACTAGTGGTAGACTCACTCCTAGCGCCTTGCAAACACAAACCAACTTCTGATTGACACTTGGAGTGACTTCAATGCTTCTGTCCACAAGCGGTTCTACTTGTTAGTACAAGGATGCAATGCTTGCAAGGTGGCTACATCTCAAGTAGATTATTGGATAGGTCATCCAACAATTCATTGCGTCCTTCAACAAATTGTTTATCTCTAGTTTACTACCTCACCTTAGAAAAGAGCTAAAATTCTTTTCCATTACTTGTTTGGAACATGCCTTTTAACTTGCTCCCAAGATGCAAGTTTAGGTGTTAATGAACGAGCGTGTTCATGAGCATAGCCTTTGGTTCCATGGTTCGAGATCATGTTGAGTTTTTAGTTTGTAAGTTCTTCAAGATTCACATCAAGATAACATTGCATTTAGGGTCAATTTTGTAGGAGGGGACACAAATTTCCATTTTTATGAGCCTCCTGTGCATCCATGTGACATGCACGACTACCAACGTGCATGGGAAGAGGTGTTCTTCAATATGGTATTCTTCGATTTTGGGTGACTTGCTATTTTAGGAAGTTTCTATTTTTAGTAGGTTGCATATGTATGTAGGTTTTGGTTCAAGCGATGGATGGCTTAGTATGCAAGCAAATCACTTTAACATTCAAATATTTTTTGGGGATTGCTTGGGTTCAAGTTAGGGTTTGCATGTGACTTTCACTGGGGTATTTTTGGCATGCAGTAAATGATTGGGCACATCATGGAGGACATGTCTCTGATTTAGATTGCAGAAACACATATACTTTCGACATTCATGAGATTGCTTCATCAACAAGCAAACTCTGACTTTTGCTAATTTTTGGTTCTTTGTTAGGTGTTTTAGGTGCATTGTGGTCTTACAGGGATATTATAGTGTGTGGAGAAAACCCATAATTCTCTAGGGATTGTGAGGAACTCAAAACTAGGGCATCGTATACTAGTGGTTATGAGGGCAGATTATGGACCGCTTTTTGTACTTTTTGATCAGCAGGAGCATGTGACCTTCTTCCAACAAACCAGGTACTTTTCCTTTGAGGTTTTGAGTTGCATGCATGATCACATAGTGTGCCTTGGTATGAGAGATGGATATTTATTGTATTGAAGATCAATGAAGAAGCACAACACATTATATAGAAGGACGATAGGACCATCATTGAACAAAGCGCCATTCCCGAGGAAGATACAGATAGTTGTTATTATAATTTTATACCAACTGTGGAGAGGGTCTATTCTAGTTCAAAGAGGTTTTTTTCTTATGGAATATAATCACCGATTTTAGATGGTCTATTTTTGCCATTTGGTGATTGAAGATGTATTTGGAGGGGTCTATTCTGCACCATTAAAGCACTTTAATAAGAGATAATACCAGCTGTCAAGAGTAATAAATAGAACCTGCTTTTGCATGTCATTGTGTGCTAATTTGGGAGGTCTGTCTTTGGAGTAGAGGAGGCGCTCAAGTTGGAGCTACTTTTGTGCTTTTTTAGGATGTCTATTTTTGGCAGGGGTTGTGCTAATTTTTTGAGAATTTGTTGATTTTGGAGGATTTATGACAGTCTTGTTTTGCTTCTTTCTCATGCTGATTTTTAGAGCTTGGTCTGTGCTATTTTGGTGAGAAGGAGGGTGCATACATTACTTGGAGTATTATTATGAGATTTGACTAGTGCATGTACACCTACAGTGAATACACCTTTTTTGGCTTTATTTTGAGGTCTTTGAGTCAATTCACTTACTTTTTCATGCATGATGTTGTTGTTCTCAAGCTTGGATGGCTGTTATTCTTGGATGATGATGCACAGTGTGCTAAGGTGTTCTATTTGATGAGCTTTTGGCATGTTAAGATGAAGATCACGCCACCCAAATTTGTGTCTTCCTTGATCTATCTTTAGCTTGCTTTTAAGGTTTTGATATGGTGACCTTGCATGGCACCTAGTTTCAAGATGAGTTATTAATCGAAATCTTCTATGTTCCGATCCAACCTCAAGTATACGAGGAGGAAGAGGTCTTTGAGACAATTCATTGATATTTATGAGTCTTCCATCTTACTTTCCCTTCTTCCATAGTTTACATCCTTCTCCCCTTCTCACTAGATCACCTAGTACGGCCAACGGCGTTTCTCGGCCATACTAGCCCGTACGGCTGGCGTTTCGTCTGTTCTAAGGTGTCTTAGAGGCCAAAAAAAAATAGGGGGCCGTGGGGCCCCCAAACACTCTCTCTTGCTGCTCTTGATATTGCTGATGATGCACGTGGAAGCGGAATTACCTCTTCTTCTCATTGAGGCTCTAGTTCTGCTGAACATGCATCTTGTTCTATTTTTGATGATGAGGATGAGGATCAGTATGATATGTATTAGGATATGTAATTGCAGTTGCCTTTAGCTCATGTTTTCTTTCATTTTCAGCACATACAACCTCATTTATAAAGGCTGGTTTTGGATGTAAAGCCTCATCTATAAAGGTTAATTTTGGATTTTGCTACTTGCATCATGTAATGAATGATATTGATCATCTATGAGAGTTAATATGGACATGGTTTTCCTTCTAAAATGTCATTTATGTGTATCATTATGTTTTTCTTGCAATATAATGTTTTATTTAAAAAAAAACTATATATATATATATATATATATATTTTTATATACGGCATTTCCCCTGACGTTTCCATTTTTTGAGGGCCTGTTTCGTACCATTTTGGTTTCGGAAACTTAGAAACGTTTCCCCATTTCGTGCAACTTAGGTATGGAATAATTTATGTTACTTTAGGGAAGTGAAGAGTAGTTGACAATTGCAATCAAAGACAGTCAAGAATAGGTACATGACGATGATGACAAGGTCTGCTTGCAACTTGATATGAAAGGGAAGAACTCAAGATGAGATTAGTTGCAATCAATATTGATACTTGGTGTCTATGTAACACATCATTAGTAGGAGCAATTATGTAAATGGCAAAAGAAACATCAAAATGCAGATATGAAATGCCTGTACACTACATTACTGTTAATTGTGATTAAAAACATTAAATATTTGTGTTTTTAAAATTCATACCCTCATATTAAAGAGGGCAATTCTAGCGTTTATTGCCTAAAAATATGAATTCTAGTAAGGTTTTATCAGTTTGATGGCTAGCCTCGAGGTTTCCTTCATATTGACCGTTGACACTTTTTTGTAACATGTATGTTACCATAGTTTTTTAGATTCAGTATTTCTTGTGAGTGTCATTTTGTGATTATGATTAAAAGGAGCAAGATAAGAGTTTTCTTACAACCCTAGCTGCGGGGAAGTGCCTCTCCCCTCCCACTCTGCTCCCAAAGTTTGCTTTGGAGGGGAGCACTCTCCCAGAACAATTCTATTGCTACTAAACCACCGGAGAAGAAATTAGAAATTGCTCATGGCAAGAGGCTTAAGAGAGCTTAGTACATAGTAATTTTTTTTTCTTTCAGTTTAGAATCTAGATTTTAGAGTTTAAAATTATCTGCCTTTATTATGGTCTATTTTGTAAGTTTGAACTGTTGATTGCATATTAATATATTATAACTCTTTGTTCAGGATGCCCTGTTTCATTTCATGGTTGATATTATCTGTTGCAGTTTGTTGACGACAAATGTTATCTGTCGAAACTTGAAACTTGAAGGTTGATGTTATTTGTGTACTAAATGGTTGATGCTTTAATGATATCATTAATCTACTACAAAAATATCTGTTTTAATATTTTCTACAACTAATTCACCATTCTGCATTCTCTTTTTAAAGATACATGCATCACAATATATTAGAATATATATTATAGAAAAAATATTCACGGAACACTTTGTTCCCGGAGCCTTTTAGAAATTGTTGCTTCGCTTCCACTTCCCGATTTGCGCTCCCACTCCCAACAGCCTTGGTTACAACCAAATAGTTGGTAGTCATTTAGTTAATGACTGCCCAGCTTTCAAAAAGGATCAATAGTAGTTTGTTCTTCAACTATAACAAGAGCTACATATTTCTTTATTTGTTGATTTAAGATAATAGAATGTGAACAATACAATACAATATACTCAAGCATAAGCCATTCTAATGATTTGGACAAAGAGAATGTTGCCCAGTTTTCATATACCATATGAAAGATACTAAAGACTCTTCATACACATATTTGAATTTAAACAAATTGAACATGTTGGGCCCTTATTTTATTGTTGATTTACAATAGAAGTCCAGTACAACCGATTTAGTGTCAAGGTCAATTCGATGAAACGGATGAAGAGAATGTTGTCAAATTTTCTTAATAGTATATGAATGACTTAATGGACTCTTCCTCATGTCTATCTAAATTTTGAGTAATTTAGCACATTGGGTATGTTATCTGATTTATATTGCATACCTTTGCCTGAGGGGACCAGATCACTATATGTATACAGCACGTGTTGGTGACATTATTTTTTTGAGTTGACTAGTGTTATAAGATATAATCAATGAAAACTTTCCTCGAACCTTAGTGAGCTAGTATGATATTTGTTAATGAGAAGTTGGCGAAAGATTTGTTGCAAGGATTGACGTTATATCTTGAAATAAATTCAATCCCTGTAAGGTACAAGTGCTATTTCTGTAAAGCATTTTGCAAAAGCCTTGTTTTTCATAGGTGTTATCATTTTCTTAACTTGACTAATGGATCAACTAAACAAGGCAGTGTGATCATGGGATAGTTCTCTTGCGTTAGAATTCCATTGTTCTTTTATCTTTTTGATGCATTTCTCATGGCTTTTTCATTGTAAGCTTTCTAATTTGGAGTGCTAGAACATCAGTAATAGTTGGAATCATATTTTTTTTCAAAAGATGCCTACTTATTTAGTGGATGATTAATGGGAAATCTTTAGAGCCTCTCTTTGTTGAATGAAAAAGTTCCATTCTTTAGTAGATTGTTCAATTCTGATTGAGTTTTCAAATTCAATTCCAAGAAGAAAAAATATTTTTTTTTTTATATATTATGATTCATGGCTGATTGTTGCCATATTCAAAACAATTACATAAGAGATGACCTTCTCATCTACAACTCTGAGTGGCCTGAGTTTCCATGTTTCAAGTAATTATAATAGGGGCATTCCATTAACACTGAAAAAGACAAAAAGGAAAGAATCTGATGTTGTTTCATGATTTCTTTGCTAACGTAAGATAGGCTTATTATATCTCCCTTGTGAAGATAAGTGGAGTTGGACTGTAGTATATAAGGGATTTGATATATAGGTTAAAAATAACTAAATAAGTATAAAGTTCATTAGATTATTTTGAGAGTGATTGTGAATGATTTAGTGAATGCAATTTTTGCATTGGAACAGTGGTGTGTGTGGACTTGATTCAATTAGGCTGACCATATTCTAATAGGTAATATTCAAATGTTCTTTTTTGAAATACTACTATTAGATCAAGTTTAACTGAAATACTTGTTTGATTGGGCTTGAATGATTGCCTTATGCATCCAGGCCATGAGATTGGAAACCGATTTTGGTTAGGCCTCTGAAATCCATTAACTAATTACATTTTCTGTTCTCAACATGTTTATATCAACGAATCAAATTCAGTACTATGGGAAATCATTTTGTGGAAAAATTTGATTCATGTATATCTCATTTTCATTGGTTTTTGGAGATCAATTTTAATGCATAGCTAAAGGCACATCTCTTACTAAATGGAGAATTAAAATACTTAAACCATAGTGGTTGTGGTGTTATGTACTTATAGTTAATGACTAAATCAGTTAGCCAAGCATTCCCTTATCTCATTAAACAATTTTATGTAGGGCAAAATTGTGAGTTGTCTAAATAGCACTAGAGATGATGTTATATATTTAGGGATTTGTAGAGGCTCTAATAGTTGATTAGGTTGGGCCAAAAGTTAGGTCATCACCATATTCATCCAATTCAGTTGGTGTTTTGTTCCTGTGTTTTAATGATGAATTTTAAATTTCCCTTCTATTTTTTTGTAAGTATTGTGGTTTTGGGTGATCGCCACTCATGGGTTGTATTTGTATGCAGGTTTTCAAGGTTACTTCAACTTTTCTTACTTGTTATTTCCAGCGTCAAAGGCACATTGGTCACTAATCAATTAAATGAGAACTGCATGTGTTGGAGTTTTGACTAAGTTGAGGTCCATCTCATCCCCTTTGGATGACCTTTTTCAACATTCCTTTGTTTGACAATTTTTGAGCAATTTGGTAAGTTTTGAAGCACTTTTATATATCATTACACAGAATGAACATATTGTATACTCTATTATGTTTCTTGATTGTCATATTTTCCATATTGTCATATTGTGGTGGAAGATGATCCGAATAGAATTAAAACATTTCTAAATTTCCTGTTATTTTATTTTTGAATCTCTTCTACATGTTTTCTTCCCATTGCATGGTTGTGCGTCTTGTTCCGTTTTGTTAAATGTTGCATTTGCTATTGCATTTGTGTGTTACCTATTGTAGAAAACATGCTTTTGCAAACTTTCTTAATAAATATCTTTTTCATAAGTCATCCATGTTTTAACATTCCTATGTTAAGTTTTAGCCTATGCCTAATTTCTTGAAATGTTTTTCTCTTGTTGTGTTGGTGCTTGGAATATTCAGCTATTGGTAGTCCCATTCGTGAGAACTTAATAGTTTGCCTTGTAATTGCATGTAGAAGTGTAGCTACATATGGAATCCATTGCTCATAGGTACATGCAAGTATTGGCTCATAGATACATATTCTTGAAATTATGACTAAGAATCTTTGGAGTAGAATGAACTATAGTGAATGAAGGTTAAGATGATACAACATGAGGCTAAGATGGTGTTGATCAAATGGACATATCAGACAGGCCTTGCTAGGGGTGCTAGTAAAAATGGCTTCAAGTCAATAAGGCCCTATAAGAGGTTGTGATATTGTTATATGCTAACTTGATAGGTGTTCAAAATAGGGTAGTAGTATGTATACATACCCCCTTAATTCTTAATTGTGTATTTATCATTGTAGGACCAAGACCTATCTTGACCCCTTGGGGTACCATTTCTTGCACTTACCCATCCAAGGGACTTTTGAGATCTCATTGGGAGTCCCCTACATCCCTTGGACATTTCCCCCCCAAAATGAGGACGTTTAGGAGATGTTCCTTGATAATTTTGGAGACGTTTGGACATCCCTTGTCCAAACCCATGTACACAAGGCATGGGTTCTCCAAAAAGAAAATATTCAATCACTGGTTCGACATTCAGACCATGACAAATATTGTCTATGAAGTGTGGCATAGGGCTGTATTGTATGTTTTGGTAATGCGGGATAATTGCAACAACAATTTTGACTCCCATGTTTGGTGGGTTTTTGTACAGTATGTTCTTTATTTCTTTTATTATTTTTAGGGAGGGTTACTATCCACTCAGACGAGGTCTATTGGACCTATTATTTAAAAAATACTATTTTTATTTAGTTGTATTATTGTCTTATGTTCTATAATCTTTACTTTTAAAATTTTAAATAATTTTGATTACTTTTTGCCACCCCCCAATCCCTTGGAAGTTTGGGGATACATTCCAGCGGTCACTGAAACTCGTTTCCTCGTCCCCAAAACTCAGTGTAACATGGGGATTTATGGAGTATTTGGTTATTAACAAGGGGAGCGCCCATCATATTTGCGTCTATCATGGGATACTTTGGGGGTCCATTTGCATTTATGAGGGCTATTTGTTTATGGCCTGTTATTAATATGAAACTATGGTAAGTCTATGACGACAGTTTGTGTTAAATGGCACATGATTCCCACATTTCTTATTGTTGCCTAATAGTACACACTATTGAAATTCTGCAATGTGTTGACCTTAGCATTTTGAAGCACATGTAATGTGGAATCTGTAGACTATGTGGTACAAAATGTGCAGCCTACATAGTGCAGAATAGTGCAGAAGCTGTGGCCTATGCAGTATGGGAATATATGGCTTGCATTTATTGTGTAGTACAGACTTTGATCCCTCTCTTTATGATTGTAGCAAGACAGTCATGTTCTGGGCTTGGTTACATATATGAATCCCGATTCCCGTGTATTTAATACTGTTAGATCCGTGAGTCTAGCAACTATGACTCTAGCCTTGTATCGATTCAAATTGTTGATCCATATATTTAAATTTTTATAGAATTTATTTAACTTTCAACTTGCATTTGTTGTAGAGTTGACCTCAATCCATGCATTTATCAAGGCTGGTAAAGAAAAAGACTGATGTGGAGTCCGGACTAGGACTAGAATTTTTTGACTTCTTTTGCCTTGCATTGCTGTTTACCCTCTCCTAATCACAGGGTTGATATGAATCTCTCTCCCTAAAGATCTATTGTACAGTAGATTTGGAATATTTCTTGTCCTTTATTACTGTCCTTGTTTATGACTATGTGATATCCCCTCCCCTTTGAACCCATCAAAGGGGGGATGCATTGGCTGAGGGGGCTCCCCGTAGGCCATAGTCCCCAAGGATAGGGGAGCCGTGGGTCACCAATTTTTCCTTAGAGGATGCAATGGGATTAAAACAAGGAGGGCTGACCTACCTTAAGAGCAAATCACCCACAAAACAAGGAAATGGAGCTAAGGGAGATGATATAAGTAAAGGAGAGGCTCATTTGGATGGCGACGACTCGGATTTTGAAGGATAAGTCTGTCTTCACTTGGGAGGCGCTGCCTCAGTTTACTGGTGGGTTGTTTAAACTTTAACCCCTCTTCTGGCTGAATTTCTGTGGGTCTATCTCACCCTAGCTCAGCACACTTTGATCCTGGTTTCAGTCACCATCTGTGGAGGTTTATTGCTGAGGAAAACTGTTGGGAAGCTGCTGATAAGAGGCCAAACCCTGTTAAGGAGCTACAGTAACTGTTTGAAGGATGCGCTGGACCACTTACACAGGCCAAGGGTTTCCTGCCATTGGTTGAGGCTGCCACAGAGACTGTGGAACTAGCGTGGAGGCCCTAGCTGGCAATGGAGGGCAGATTTGACTCAGGAGCTGCAGGACCGAGTCCTTATTTGGCCCAGGTTCATGGTCTAGTTAGTAGTTTCCTGTAGTTTTCTACATCTGGTATTTCGGTCAACTGTCCAAGTAACTGTTGGGTTCAGTATTTAAATTCTGTGTATACTAAATTGGGACAGCAGCCTCGTTGAGGGTTTTACTGCTGGTTTTGGGGATACGATATTACTACTGCTGGATTGTACTGTTATTGACTGATTAAGGGTACAGCCCTATTGGTTGTTAGATTTGGTAGCTTGGAGGTACTTTTGCATAGGCGGCGCCGAACATGCGGAAGTGACCGAGCACTTTTTCTCATTAGTGACTTTATAATGTGTTTTTATAAAGTAACTTTATAAAGTGATTTTATAAAGTTGGGTCTTTTATTTTTTAATGTGTGAAGTGACTTTATGAGGTTGAGGGTCACTTTAGTGACTTAAGTGACATCAACGAATGATTAAGTTGTGATCGTTGATCTCAAGGGAAAGTAAAGAGTCACTCAAGGGAGACCAAGGGTTAGAGGAGTTACACATTAAAATTGCATAAACACAACACTTGAGGGAGAGAGGGCGCACACTTTGAGGAGAGCTTGGTGAGGAAGTTGAAGGGTCATTCAGAGAGACCAAGGGAGATTGAGCTCTGAAATAGAGAGGAGTGACAGCAAGGGGAGGGCGCACTTCCCAAGAGAATGAGGAGTCCGTACAACTAGTGGAGAGTGCACATTTCAAGAGGGAGGTTGGCACGCTTTCCCAGATCTGCAGCATTGTGAACAGTAGTGACTCTTCACTTTCCCTTGAGATCAACTGTCAAGACTTAATCATTCGTTGAGGTCACTTAAGTCACTAAAGGGAGACCAAGGGTTAGAGGAGTTACACATTAAAATTGCATAAAGGCAGCACTTGAGGGAGAGAGGGCGCACACTTTGAGGAGAGCTTGGTGAGGAAGCTGAAGGGTCATTCAAAGAGACCAAGGGAGATTGAGCTCTGAAATAGAGAGGAGTGACATCAAGGGGAGGGCGTACTTCCCAAGAGAATGAGGAGTTCGTACAACTAGTGGAGGGCGCACATTTCAAGAGGGAGGTTGGCACGCTTTCCCAGATCTGCAGCATTGTGAATAGCAGTTGAAAAGAGGCCGTACAACGTTGGTTTTGAGGGCTGTACAACAGGTTATAGACACAGAAATCGAGGCAGAGGCCTGGCACGATTTCCTGGGTGTCTAGCTGTGTCATACCAGTGCAGAAATGTACAGCAAGAGTGCACAGAAATCAAGAAGTGTGTGCTATTAGTAAGATGGCAGCTTGCAGACCTGTTTATCAAAATCTGAGTGCAGATTTTGTAGTCCGAGTTTCTGGGGTCTTTGGCACGCAAACAGAGGTCTGTTGGCACCCATTTCATGTTTATATGCTGAGTTATATTGCTTCTACTTTCTGTTGTAAACTCTGTGTATTTCTCTATGAGTTCAATAAAAGAATCTCCTTAAAGCTGTCATATTTTTTTCTGTGTTTTTCTTCAAAGGGCATTGCCCAGAATTTATTGTGCCAAATGTGAAGAATTTGTCTACTGTTCAGTAATTTTCCACTGCTGGTTTTTAGTTTCAGATCTATGACATTAGTATTTCTGCTCATTAAGCACAGTTCTCTATTGGGTTTTTATGCTTTACTGTTGAAGCTTAATAGGAGGTTGAAATCAACGAATGTTATATTGAGTTTCTGAGCTAATTTCTACATTGGTTTTGGAAACTGCTTGGATACCATCATTATTGTTTTAATCACTGGAGGTTGGGTGTTACATGGTATTTTTGCTGTTATCTCTGTGCAACAATTGAAATCAGAACTGGTCAGGGAAATATTACTGTGGGAAAGTGCACAATTAAATTCTCTACCAGCTAGCTGAGTCCCTAATAACCCTAGGGTTATTACAGTGGTATCGAAGCTCTGATCCTGCCAGCCTGTGGCTGAGTGGATGACGAGAAGACGAGGGCGTGGGGGACAACCCTCAGCTGAAATATCAGAAGAAGACGAAACAGGGAACATGGGGGGCCATAACGAAGAAAGAAATGAAAGAGATGATGACAGTGTGCTGCACATCCTAAATGATTTGGCTAAAGGGCATTACGAAATGAAGGAGACTTTTTCCAGAGGGAAGAAAGAGTTAATTGACACCCTCACACAGCTGTTGAGCCCACTGGGTAACAGCCAGGGCCTTAACACCAATGGGGGCAATGGACAGAACAGATTTCATGCAGAAGGGAGCAACAGTGGAGCCCTATATAACGGACAAAACAGATTTCAGGCAGAAGGAAGCAATTCTCATGTGTCCAGGCAAAGTGTGCAGCAGACAACGAGTGGGAGGACACCTAGACCTCTCCTACCTCGTTTCATTGAGGAGCAACAGCCAGCACAGCAGAACCAGAGTGAAGATTTTTCTACATACTTCCAGGAGTATATGGAACTCAGAGAAGAATTTCAGGCAGCCTTGTCTTTGCATGACTACTGCAACATTAAGTACAGGAACAGACCCAGGGAGGGGCCTAGAGGACCCCCAGGACAGCAGCAGAACACTGATCTAAGATGGAAGGTGGGGAAGCTATCCATCCCATCCTATGACGGTTCATCCAGATACACAGTTAGATCATGGGTTCAGAAGTTGGACACTTACCTTGAGCTCAATCCAATGATAGAAGTAGAACCCATCAAATTTGCCACATTGCACTTGGACGGTGAAGCTCATGAGTGGTGGTACCATGGACTAGTGACACTAGGGCATGCTAGCATCACATCCTATTTGGAGTTCACACAGACTGATGGACAGATTTGACCGGAAGGATCTATAAATCTCCTTCCGTGAGTTGGCATAGAGACAGACAGATACCCCGGAGGCCTTTATTGCAGAGTTCTACAGGGTAGCTGTGCAGGTGACAGATATATCGGAGCATAGATTGGTGATGCTATTCACAAAGGGTTTAGCTGAGCCCTTGCGTGGGTGGGTCAAGGCCTTCAAACCAACCACACCACATGACGCTATTATGAGGATGCTTGACATGACGGATACAATACCGAAGACTAAAGGACCAGCCAAACCTTACAATCCTCCTAAGCCTCAGGATAGGAAGCCATTTCAGAAGGAATGGACAAGGAAGGATCGTTTGGACGAAGAAACTCGAAGGGAGCTCAGGCGGAAGAAGCTTTTCTTCACCTGCAAAGACCCTTGGGAGTTGGGTCACAGATGCATGGGTGAGGGGAAATCACACTACATAGAAGTGCTTTCTGATGAAGAGGGCGATGAGGAGACAAGTCACGTACTGGGGGAGGTACACGATAGTCCTGAGGAGGAGCAACCATGTAGTGAGGGTGAGTCACCGCGTGAAGAGCCCAAGAAGGTGGTCATAGCCACACTCTCTGGAGTTCCCAAGTATTACACGTTCAGAATTAGAGGAGTTGTACAGGAACACCAGATTACATCATTGATTGATGGTGGGGCCACCCACAATTTCATTGACGCAACATTAGTTGACATGAAGGGCATCCCAACAGAAGAGTTAGAAGGATTCAGTGTGATAGTGGCAGACGGGTACAACCCAGAGTGTACTCACAAGATCCGAGGGTTACACGTGACGATGGGTAACTACACACTGATCGACAATTTCTATGTGGTCGACCTAGCAGACACCAACGTAGTCTTGGGCGTCCAGTGGCTCTATTCATTAGGGGACATCAACATGAACTACAAAATCATGAGAATGGAATTCAAAGATGAAGAAGGAAGAAGGGTGGTTTTGAGAGGCATGACTATAGATCCGCCCAAGATCGTATCAACCAAGAGGATGGAGGCCGTCCTTAGGCATAGGGACACCGCATGGGCAGCAAAATGTGTGGTTACCCCCCAAAAACATGTGGAGGGGTGGCAATGCTATCACATGGACATTCAAGACCTTATGGGGAAGCATGACAAGGTGTTTGGGAAGATTCCACCCGGAGTACCGCCAGATAGGGGATTTGAGCATACCATCGAGCTTGAGGAGGGGGATAAGCCCGTCATCACGACCCCATACCGACATCCGAAGAAATTCAAGGACGAGATTGAGAAGACTATTCAGGAGCTTTTGGAGATGGGACACATCAGGCCTAGCTCTAGTCTTTTTGCTTCGTTCGTAGTGCTGGTGAAGAAAAAGGATGGCACCTTGAGGATGTGCATAGATTACTGGGCCCTGAACAAGAAGACCATTAAGAATAGGTACCCGATTCCAAGGATTGACGAGCTACTTGATGAGCTACACAGAGTGGTCTACTTTTCAAAGATAGACCTCATATCGAGATATCACCAGATCAAGGTGCGAGAGGAGGATGTGGACAAGAAAACTTTTCGATGCCACTATGGACATTATGAGTTCCTGGTCATGCCCTTTGGCTTGACTAATGCTCCAGCTACATTCCAGTCATGCATGAACCATATCTTCAACAAGCAGTTGAGGAAGTTCTTGCTGGTATTTTTTGATGACTTGTTGATCTACAGTAGGACGTGGGAGGACCATCTGCATCATGTGGAGGAGATACTCAGCGTCATGGAGGATCAGTCACTCTGCCAAGGAGACAAAGTGCAAGTTTGGCCCGACGAAGATTTTGTACTTGGGGCATATTATCAATGCACAGGGGGTACAGGTCCACCAAGAGAAGATACATGCGATACTTTATTGGCCCACACCCCGATCATTGACAGAGCTACGAAGCTTCTTTGGGTTATGCAGTTATTACCGACACTTCGTGAGAGGGTTTTCGCAGCTTGGTGCACCACTGAATAACCTCACAAAGAAGGGCGCATTCAGGTAGACGGATGAGGCCCATAAGGCATTTGACTGGATGAAGGAAGTGATGAGCACTTGCCTGGTGTTAGCACTTCTCGACTTCTCTCAGCCCTTCGTATTGGAGTGTGATGCATCTGGAGAGGGAATAGGGGCGGTATTGATGCAGAACAAGCATCCCATAGCGTTTGAGAGCCGCAAGCTAGGGGAAACTGAGAGGCTTCTTTCTATCTACGACAAGGAAATGTTACGCATCATGCATGCCTTGGCCAAATTTAGACAGTATTTGGTAGGAGGTCGCTTTGTGGTGAAGACATATCACAACAGTCTAAAGCATTTCCTGGAGCAAAAGGATTTGAGCGAGAGGCAACAAAAATGGGTCAGCAAGGTTGCAGATGCCTTGTCCAGGAGACCTACAACATCTGCCAAAGGGAAGAACAACGTGGTTGCGGATGCCTTGTTCAGGCGACCTACAACATTTGCCATGTCCAAGATTGCAGTGGATTGGAAGTCTCTCCTTTTTGTAGAGTATTCCAAAAACGCCTTTGCAAGAGAGCTGATAGGTGGCAGCAAACAGGATGACAGGTACACGGTAGTAGATGAGATCATCTATTACAAAGGTAGGATATATCTTGTTCCAGAATCCACTCTCAAAGAGAAGATCTCGAGAGTAGTACACGACGCACCATTAGCTGGGCATCCAGGATACATGAAGACTTACAAGCAGGTACGTGAGAGATTCTCTTGGAAGGGTCTCAAGGGGGATGTCTTACAGTATGTGAGGGAGTGCTTGACTTGTCAGCAGAACAAGTCTGAGCTCACACACCCCGCGGGTCTACTACAACCTTTGCCTATTCCGAAACAGAAATGGGAGAGTATTTCTATGGATTTCATCACAGGGATTTCAAAGGTGCATGGCAAGGACTGCATTTATGTGGTGGTGGACAGATTGACCAAGTACGCTCACTTCTTTGCCATATCTTCTGAGTACAAAGCCCCACAGGTGGCGGAGCTCTTCTTCAGAGAGATATTCAGATTTCACGGACTACCTAGGGTGATTGTGAGCGACAGGGATAACAGGTTCCTCAACGCCTTTTGGCATGAGTTGTTCAGATTGGCAGGGACAAAGTTGATACCAAGTACGAGTCATCATCCCCATGGGCAGACTAAGATCGTCAACAAGTGGGTTGAGAGATACTTGCGACAATATGTTTTCGGCCAGCAAAAGGCGTGGATTAGATGGCTGCATCTTGGTGAGTATTGCTACAATACCACCTGTTATCACATAAAGTTGTCGAGGGCTGCAGGCCACAACCATGAGCGCAAAGCACAACACTCAGAGCGACTCATTCCAGGCTCGAAATCAATGGTCGAGCAAAGATTAAATATGGGTTGCAGATCTCATTGGGAGAGATCAACGGTGGAAAATTATCAAGGGAATCGGGATTTCAAAATAATGTTAAAGTTTGTCAAAGGTTCGAAGTCCCGAAATCCGAAGTGAGCATGAGCCGTCCGATCCGAAGAGCCACACGTCATCAGATCTGTCACTCCGGGAGTTTTACTTCGGGAGTTTTAAAATGAGAAACATTTCAAAGTCCCGAAGAGCCGAAGCCCGAAGTCCCGAAGCGCCCGAAGTTTTGTAGCGCCTTGAAGATAAGCCCCAGGTCATAGCGGGGTCATATCGGAGGGATCCATAAGAAAGGAGCTAGCGCTCGCTAGGCTCCAGTTCGCGAGTTTGGAAATCGGGAGAGTCGGGAGTGGCTCACATCGAAGCACTCGAGATGCGAAGTTGCGAAGCTCCTTTTGGGTAAGTGCTTGGTCACAATCGGAGGTCATATTAGTGAAGGATGGGTCCACAGAGGAGCTTAGCACCTACAATGCCCGTATTGGTCACAGGGGAAGATTTGCAGAGCCTCGAGGCGTCAGGATTGACTTGAAGAAGTCGTGGGCACCGCCTGGAAACATTCATGGGTGTCAGGCCTTGTCCTGATCCTAATGCAGGAAGTTATTGAAGATAGGGGTGGCAGTTGAGACCTCGTCTCACCCCATAAATGGAAAGCGTTGCAGAGAGTAGCCATGAAGACAGACTGTCCACCCAAAGCTTCCTCCTGGATGGATTTTCCTGTAAAACGTATAACTGCGCCTATCTCACATCTGACATGAGAAGGCCTGTGCAGTTTGACAGAGCGGGTGCCTATTGGAAACTTTGAATGCAGGGGCCCAATCACGCTCCCAGTAGTTGCAACAGTTCTGAGTATATATACTCAGTTTTGATATTTTGTTAAAATCGAATGGTTGAGCTAGGGTCCTTGCTATTGTAATATTTTGATTGAGAACAACTGGTTCTCTGGTTATGTATTTGTTTTTGAGACATCTTGGTTAATCTAAGTCATCTTTCTTACTCCATCTTATTTGCCTCTGATACTGAGAGAGTTCATGTTTGATTGATTCACATGAATTGTTGTAATTGTATTATGATAAATGTTTGATTATAGTACTGTTATGATTTCTTTCAGCGTCCTTGAAATTTGAATCCAAGAGGACCTTGTGCTTAAGTTTCTCCTCCTTAGGCTGCTGGAAAATCTGATGTTCATAGCAGACCTCTACACTTTCTCACCAAAGTCTTCCTCCTATTCACCTTTACTCCAACTTACTGATTGAAGTTGATACAAGACCTCAATTGCTTGTGCATGCTAGCCCAGATTTTCTGAGTTGGAACGTTATTATCTCGAGTCTTATCCATTTGAACCCCTTAAAACTCATTTACATTTACTGTATAAACTGATGGGTAATGGGCTTATCCTCATTACAGTTTGAGGGTGATTCCTAGTGCTGGCATAAATGGCGCCGTTGCCGGGGACGGATTTGAGTAGATTGAAGAGCTCCCTAGGAAGAATGACATAGATCCAACTCTTGATGGTAGACAAGAGAGGGATACAAAAATTGACTGTAATCATCTACCTGGCGACTCCACATCAGAGACTCTACTGGGGAGGATCCTATTGACAGAAAGATGAAGGGAATGACTAGGTATCATCTTATGATCTTTCTTCATGAACTTGTGTTGTTCTTTATCAACTCATTTTTGTTTTTCCCTTCACATATAAAGAGGATCATATTTTGCTTTGTTTATTCTGTTGATCACCAACCTTCCATTATATATCCATCCTTGGAAGAAGCAGACCTGCTTTTTGCCTGTGTTGTAGATGCTTATATTATATCCTCAACTTAGCCTACTCATAAAGATGAGCTTCATATTGAAACCCCTCATGAACTCAATCACCCTTGCAGTCTTGGGGAGGTTGAAACTGATCCATAGCCTCCTCAAATCTCATCACATCCTGCTGTTACTATTGAGCCTTGCCATCAATGTGTTAAGCCTCATATTCAGCCCACTAGTTTTCAAACTAGAATCAGAGACAAGCTATTTAAACCTTTAAAGCTTACATATCATCTTCATCCTTATCCTCTTGATTTCTTTAAGTACTTTCCTTATTTTTCTGGAGAGGATCATGTTACAGCTGAGAGGCATGTGGAGGCTTTCGAGAATTTTATTGATCAGTTTGAGATAGTTCATGAGGATGTTACCATGAGGTTCTTTTCCAAATCCTTGTTAGGAGATGTTGCTGTATGGTTTAAGGGTTTGGGAGCTGACTCCATTGGTTCTTGGGTTGAGCTATACAATGCTTTTTTAAAGTGGTGGGGTGAGAACAAGTCCCTTGATCAATACTGGGATGATTTTAATGCCTTGAGGAGAGGGGAAGAGGAAGCCTTGGCTGTCTTCAACAGGAGGTTTTACAGTGTTTATCATAGTATGCCTGTAGAGATCAGACCCACAGAGACTGTTGCCATGGTGTACTATGTCATGGCTCAGCATTCAGAGCTTGTCCTTCTCCTGAGAGAAAGGGAATCTACATCTCTATCACAGTTATTCATGGATGCTGAGGAAGTAGAGGAGAACCTCCGCGCTTGTGGCAGGATTCAAAGTCAGTATCATCTCAACTCTGAACGTAAGGCAATTTTTACCTGCTGTCCCTATGAAGAAAAGACTGTGGATAATTTTGTCTTCGACGCAGGTACCCATGAGCAACCATGTCTTGATGAAAATCATGTGTATGAACACTAGAAGCAATAGTTACTACTGTTCCTGAAATGGATATTTTTAACAATTATATTCTTGATGAAATTACTGTTTTAAAGGTTGATCATAGACATGAAAGGCAACCCATTTTTGATGGATATTCTAGTGATGATGAGTAGCAAGCTTATCTTATATTTGATCACTATGAAGACAGTAAGGATGATGCAGAAGTTGGCCTTGTCACAGAAGACACAACCTGAGAGTTTGACCAAGAGCAACCCTTAGTTGAGGCACGTGAAGAGATTGTTTATACATAGCCAGAAGTAAATCAACAGTCATCAGTGGATCAACAACCTCCTACGTCCAACCTTCTTCCACTCGTACCTACAATTCACAACAAGCAACTTTTTGACCCACAGATGCCTGTGGCTGTTATTCAATCAAGTGTGCCTGTAGAGGACATCAAGCCAACTATCAGCAGCTTTGAAACAATGAAGGTAACCTTTCATAAGTTAATCATGCGTTGCCTTCAGTTTCATGACCTTGTCGATGAGTACATAAAGTTACACTTTTCAAATGCTTTGGAGCATGCAGGCTTGATCTTTTTATCAGCATTTGAAGGTAATATGGGTGATCATAAGAATGAAATTAGTCACCTGTCATGCTTTCCTTGTCTTTTATGGATCATTTGCAGTGATGCGAAGGATTCAATTATCAAACATTTTGAATGGCTATGGTGGAAGTTTGCTTTCACCTAGCATTTTGTAAAAGTCAGTTAGCTTAGGTTTTGTACATAAATAAGCTCCTTCTGGAGCCCATGTATTTTGCTTTCGTTTTTAGGATAGTGTGCTTGTCGGCCTTTAATCCTCAGCAAGATGTTTTTTGAGCATGACTGCATAGCCTAATGCATAAGGCGACTGGAACTACTTGTTCTTGGCAGCTCGCAGGGAGCATGCCACCCATCCGCAACCATGAGCGCAAAGCACAACACTTAGAGCGACTCATTCCAGGCCCGAAATCAATGGTCAAACAAAGATTAAATCTGGGCCGTAGATCTCATTGGGAGAGATCAACGGTGGAAAATTATCAAGGGAATCGGGATTTCAAAATAATGTTAAAGTTGTTTGTCAAAGGTTCGAAGTCTCGAAACCCGAAGTGAGCATGAGCCGTCTGATCCGAAGAGCCACGTGTCATCAGATCTGTCACTCCGAGAGTTTTACTTCGGGAGTTTAAAATGAGAAACATTGCAAAGTCCTGAAGAGCCGAAGCCCAAAGTCCCGTAGCGCCTTGAAGATAAGCCCCAGGTCATAGCGGGGTCATATCGGAGGGATCCATAAGAAAGGAGCTAGCGCTCGCTAGGCTCCAGTTCGCGAGTTCAGAAATCGGGAGAGTCGGGAGTGGCTCACATCGAAGCCCCCGAGATGCGAAGTCGCGAAGCTCCTTTTGGGTAAGTGCTTGGTCACAGTCGGAGGTCATATCAGTGAAGGATGGGTCCACAAAGGAGCTTAGCACCTACAACGCTTGTATTGGTCACAGGGGAATATTTGCAGAGCCTCGAGGCATCAGGATTGACTTGAAGAAGTCGTGGGCACCGCCTGGAAACATTCATGGGTGTCAGGCCTCGTCCTGATCCCAATGCAGGAAGTTATTGAAGATAGGGGTGACAGTTGAGACCTCATTTCACCCCATAAATGGAAAGCGTTGCAGAGAGCAGCCATGAAGACAGACTGTCCACCCGAAGCTTCCTTCTGGATGGATTTTCCTGTAAAACGCATAACTGCGCCTGTCTCACATCTGACATGAGAAGGCTTGCGCAGTCTGACAGAGCGGCCGCCGACTGGAAACTTTGAATGCAGGGGCCCGATCACGCTCCTGGTAGTTGCAGCAGTTCTGAGTATATATACTTAGTTTTGATATTTTGTTAAGGTCGAATGGTTGAGCTAGGCTCCCTGCTATTGTAATATTTTGATTGAGAACAACTGGTTCTCTGGTTATGTATTTGTTTTTGAGATATCTTGGTTAATCTAAGTCAACTTTCTTACTCCATCTTATTTGCCTCTGATACTGAGAGAGTTCATGTTTGATTGATTCACATGAATTGTTGTAACTATATTATGATAAATGTTTGATTATAGTACTGTTATGATTTCTTTCAGCTTCCTTGAAATTTGAATCCAAGAGGACCTTGTGTTTAAGTTTTTCCACCTTAGGCTGCTGGAAAATCTGATGTTCACAACATACCTCTACACTTTCTCACCAAAGTCTTCTTCCTATTCACCTTTACTCCAACTTACTGACTGAAGTTGATGCAAGACCTCAATTGCTTGTGCATGCCAGCCCAGATTTTCTGAGTTGGAACGTTATTATCTCGAGTCTTATCCATTTGAACCCCTTAAAACTCATTTACATTTATTGTATAAACTGATGGGTACTGGGCTTATCCTCATTATAGTTTGAGGGTGATTCCTAGTGCTAACACCACCCACCACATGTCTATCGGGATGAGCCCAATCAGGGCATTGTATGGCTATGAGGCCCCATCATTTGTAGAGTTGGCATTTGGCAAAAGCAGGGCTCCCAAGGCCAAGGACTGGATTCAGGAGAGTCAGGACATCCTGAGGGTCCTAAAGGACAACTTGCAGATGGCGCAGAATCAACATAAGACATATGCAGACCAACCCCGGGTGGAGCGTCGCTTCGAGGTGGGTGATCTATTTTTTCTGAGGCTCCAACCATATCGACAGTCTTCTCTGAAGAAGAGTGGCGTAGAGAAGCTCCAACCACGTTTCTACGGGTCATATAGGGTGATCAAAAGAGTCAGAGAGATGGCCTATGAGTTAGAGTTACTGGAGGATAGCAGGATTCACAATGTGTTCCATGTTTCTTGCCTCAAGAAGGCCTTGGGACAGCAGGTTGTTTCTTCCACAAATCTACCACCCTTGGACGAGGAAGGCCATTTGATCCTGGTTCCCGAGCAAATCTTGGCATTCATGGAAAAACGCTTGAGGAACAAGACGATAAATGAGTACTTGATAAGGTGGAAGGATCTATCAGAGGAGGACGCCACATGGGAAGGGGAGCAAATTTTACAACATCCGGGGTTGCAATTGCTTGAAGACTAGCAATCTTGGGGAGAGAGGACTGTCATATCCCCTCCCCTTTGAACCCATCAAAGGGGGGACACATTGGCTGATGGGGCTCCCCGTTCTCATAGTCCCCAAGGATAGGGGAGCTGTGGGTCACCAATTTGCCCTTAGAGGATGCGTTGGGCTTAAAACAAGGAGGGCCGACCTACCTTAAGAGCAAATCACCCACAAAACAAGGAAATGGAGCTAAGGGAGATGATATAAGTAAAGGAGAGGCTCATTTGGATGGAGACAACTCGGATTTTGAAGGATAAGTCTGTCTCGACTTGGGAGGCGCTGCCTCAGTTTACTGGTGGGTTGTTTAACCCCTCTTCTGGCTGAGTTTCGGTGGGTCTATCTCACCCTAGCTCAGCACACTTTGATCCTGGTTTCAGTCACCATCTGTGGAGGTTTATTGCCAAGGAAAACTGTTGGGAAGC
>ML789669.1:172027-190703 GCA_009831015.1 Picea engelmannii
GTAGTGTACCTTTGCTTGGAATTAGGTTTAAAATTTGGTTGCGTAAGAGAGGTTTTTTTTTCCTTGGAAAAATTTGAAGTTTATTATTTTAAAAAGGCGTACATTTTGAACATATAGGTACAAAAGAACATTTACATAAAAACATTAAATTTCTTACAATACTGCTTGAGCTCTAATGAACACCAAAGTGATTAACAAGGTAGCTTGGGTGATTAAAAAGATTATAAAATCCCACAAGAAAAACTAAATGTAGAAAAACCCCACAAAGGGGAAAGGAACACAACCCACTAGAACTACCAACAAACCATCAATACCATGTGTATAAATGTTACTATCCTTAAACATAAAAAACTTGACTCAAACACTCTCACACAAGAGAGACCACCCACGTAGGAGAGAAACGTAACCTTGAACACCATCATAACCAAATGGTTGAAACCATCCATCTTGAAGTCAGTTCAAAAATATAATAATAAACCCTATCCCCCAACTAACTAGGGACTAGGGTTGTAGACATTACCAAAGCCCTAGGAGAGGGAGCATATTGCTAGATTTTAAAACACTCGCAACCAACATCCCTCAAGTCTTGGAGTTATTTCAATAATGAATAATAATACCAACTATGGCTATCACGAACAAGGAACATAAGAAATCCATTGCAATGTATAGGAATGATGAGTAGAGTCCTTGAGTAGAGGAACCCACAAAACGCATTCATTGAGTAGAGTCACCAAGACGAGTCATCAAACATAGAAACTCACAAAACATAAACACCACCAAATAGAATGCCAAATGGTATTGCTTTACTTTGACATAACTAGAACCACCACTAGTATGGATTCGAACTCAAGCTAAGTTACCCTCCATTCCCAAGAGAAGCTAGACACCTAGAAACCTTATATTGAAATGAGTGCCTTCCTCATGCACCCAAACCCTAGACCATGCTATTCTCCAAACCCTTTATACTACTAGAGCCATCAACAAGTAAGAGAGGTTTACATTGTATCTAGTAGTCTAAGTGTCATTAAAGAAATGATTTTGTTGATATGTTGCAAGACAATGTGTCAATTGGGTCTAGCTTAGGTGGTTGAGAGGAGTTTTATCCTCCCCACCTAGGTTCTATTCTTGCAAATCACATGTTGAGATCTTAATGTAAGGTACTAGATCTATTATAATAGCCAAAAACATAAATATTGCAGAGAATAACAACGAAACAACACAATATATGAAACCACAACACCAAAATAATACCTTAATTGATAGGAAATAATGTTCACTTGCCTCTTCGAGGGGGAAACCTCCAACATAGCAACGTTCTATTACAATAATTCTCAAGACACCTTTCTCATACCTCCTACTCTTATTTATACTAGTTTTACCTTCTAAATAACATTCTAGAGGACGATCCTTCTAGAAGTGGAAGCTTCTATTAGGTCTTCTTACATTGACTTGTTCACATTTATTTAATATGCCTTATTAACTAACTTCGACCTTTATTACATGGAAAATATATTTTAATCTAACTAATAACTCACTAAGAGGGGTTAGGATCGGATCCTAACATGCCCTCCCCCTTCAAAAGAAGCCTTGTCCTCAAGGCTGAAGATGTGGAAACTGATGTAGTATGGTCACGTGTCCCCAAGTTGCATCCTCTGAAGATGCATCCTTCCACTTGATCAATAATTCTTTGATAGTGTGACCACGCAAGTGATGCTCACGTATGCTGAGGACGGATTTTGGTTGCATCTAAATGGAACCTTCTTCATCTAATTCTGGAAGGATGGTTTGAACCCTGCAATTCTGACCCACCACTTTCTTCAAACACGAAACATGGAATACTAGATGTATTTTGGAGGAAGCTAGAAGGGCCACTTTGTAGGCAACTGTACCAATACGTTTGATAATCTGATAGGGGCCACAAAATTTGGGTGCCAACTTGTAATGGACCTGGGTTTTGAGGGAGGTTTACTTGTAAGGTTGGAGTTTGAGAAACACCTGATCACCTTCTTGGAAGACCCGTTTAGAACGTTGTTGGTCAACTTGTTGCTTCATATGATTTTGGGCTATGTGGAGGTTACCTTTCAAATCCTAGAGGGTAGCTTCTCTACCTTGCAATAACTTATCAAGAGCTTGGACCTTGGATGTTCTTGGAAGATATGAAGTCACAGAAGGTGGTTGTTGTCCATACACTGTTTCATATGGTGTCATTTTGGTTGTTGTATTATAGGAAGTGTTGTATCACCATTCTTCCAAGGGTAACCATTTCACCACTGATGTTGTTTGTCTAAGGAAAATCAACGCAAGTAGGTTTCCAAACATTTATTGACCATTTCTTTTTTTCCATCCGTTTGTGGGTGGCATGTTGTGCTCATGTTCAATTGTGTGCCTTGTAATTTAAACAATTCTTGCCAAAATGTGCTTGTCAAAGTTGGGTCATGATCATACACAATGGATGTGGGCATGCCATGCAGTTTGAAAATCTGATCAATGAAAACTTGCACTACCATATTAGGCGTAAAAGGGTGTGGTAAGGTGCAAAAATGTTCATACTTTGAAAGGCGATCGAACACGACCATGATGACAGACTTGTTGCCTGCTCTGGGAAGGCCCACTATAAATTCCATGGAGATGTCAGTCCATATTGAAGCTAGAATGGGTAATGTCTAGAGAGCTCCTGGGGTCTTGACAATTTCACCTTTATTGCGTTGGAAAATGTCACATTCTGTGACAAAAGTAATGATGTCCTTCTTCATGCCTTCCTAGAAAAAAGAACGGCGAGCACGAGCATATGTATTTTGGAATCTCGAGTGACTCGCAAGAGGAGAGGAGTGAAATTCATTTAATATGCGGAGATTAAGTATAGACGTTGGAGACAAAACCAATCACTCCTTATATCTAAGGATATTACTTTGCCAGGTGTAGCCAGCGGGCGGTTTCGGGTCCTCCCAAAGGCGTTGAATCACCTGTGATATAGTTGGGTTGGTGAGCTACTCCTATCAAACTTCCTCAATCCAATTAGGAACTGGTAAGGATAAGGAAAAGATGGAACCTTCATCCTCATATTGGTGTGACAAGGAATCAACTTCTACATTGTATTTTCCTTTTTTATATATAATCTCATAATCATAGCCCAACATTTTGGTCAGCCACTTGTTTTGTTCTGGGGAGGATAATATTTGTTCTAGGAAATGATTCAGACTATGGTGATCGATTTTGATACAAAAATGACAGCTCAACAGATACTATCTCCAAGTGTGCACAACATGGAGAATGTAAATCATTACCTTTTCATATATATATTTGCCCAGATTGCGTCCGCTTAAGGCTTGGCTGGTGAAAGCAAAAGATCTACCTTCTTGTATTAGTACTGCACCAATACCAGTTCCTGAAGCATAAGATTCCACAACAAAAGTTTTGTTGAAGTTAGGGGAAACTAAGATGAGGGTAGTGCACATAGCCTGCTTTAAATCTAAGAAAGCTTGTTCTGTTGCCAATGTCAAATAGAATGCATTCTTCTTAAGAAGGTCCATCAATGGCTTGAAAATTTTACCATAATGGTGGACAAACTTCTTGTAGTATCCCGTGAGCCCTAGGAAACCCCGAAGGTGTTTCAAGGTCATGGGTCTCAACCAATCCTGCATAGCTTGAATATTTTTGGGATACACTCTTACCCCCTCATGGCCCAAAATGTGTCCGTTATTCTACCTCAGTCGCCCCAAAATAACACTTGGCCTTTTTGAGAAACAATTGATTGTCATGTAATAATTGGAGTACTTGTCCACATGATGGAGATGAGCCTCCCAAGTGTGGCTATAAATGAAGATGTCATCGAAGAAGACCAGAACAAACTTCCGGAGGTAAGGCTTCAAGAGTGTATTCATGATACTTTGGAAGGTAGATGGGGCATTGAAAAGTCCAAAAGGAATTACCAAGAATTCATAATGGCCTTCATGAGTCTGGAAAACAGTCTTTGGGATATCTGCTTCATTGATACTTATATGGTGATAGCTGGAGTGAAGGTCTAATTTAGTGAAGAAACATGCTCCCTGGAGTTCATCCAACAATTCATCAGTGACAGGGATGGGAAATTTATCCTTAATGGTCAATTTATTAAGGGCTCTGAAATACAAACACATGCGCCACAAACCTTCTTTTTTCAAGACCATCACAACATGGGATGAATATGGGATGTTACTTGGGTGGATGACCCATGCCTCCATCAATTCCTGCACTATTTTTTCTATTTCATTTTTTTGGGGAAATGGATACCTGTATGGGTGTACATTGGGGGGTTGACTTCCTGGAAGGAGAAGGATGCTATGATCATGCTCACCCTGGGAGGGGGGTAATTCTGTTGGTGTCGCAAAGACCCCGTGGTGCTTGTCCAAGACCAGTTGCAGATCAGGCTGTACCGCGTGAGATGATGGATCACTGACTTAGATAAAATTAAGTTGAGAAATCACACCATGGTGGCCCTTCTTCAGGAGTTTCTCCATCCGGTGAGAACTGATAATTTATGGAGAGCCAACGTGTAGGCCTTGGAGGGTATAGGTGTGAGAATATTGAGTAAATATCATATATAACTCCTGATAATCCATGGTAATCGATCCCAAAGTGCGAAACCATTCAACCCCCAAGACAATATCACAACCGACCATGGATATGAAAAACATGTGAGTCTTCTTGTGATAATCCCCCATTTGTAGTTTGAGATTCTCACATCGAACCCCACATTTCATTGTACCACCATTAGCTATGAGAATTTGAAAATTAGAAACTGGCCGAACAAAGTAGTTGACATCCTCAACGACCCTGCGATGAATAAAATTATGGGTGCTACCACTGTCGATCAACACTATGATCAACCGATGTTTGATGCAACCCTTGATTTTTAAGGTCCGTGGAGCAGAAATACCCATGAGGGCATGGAGAGATATGACAAGTTCGTCAGGTTCCACATGCAATGTGACATGATCTGGGATGGGGAAAGTTGGTTGTGTTTCCTTTGAGTCGATGGAATCACTTGTTCGACTGTCCTCTACATAGGTGGCTTCTGACCCATCAATTTGGAAGAACTTTTGTTCACGACATTTATGGCCTGATGAATACTTTTCATCACGGTAATAACAAAGGCCTTGCTTCCTTCGTTCAACCATTTCTGCTGGAGATACCTTTTGGAATTTAAAAGTTTGGGTAGAAGCAGGGGAGGCCCCTAGACGAGGGTGATTAGGAACTTCAAAACAAAGGGGTGCAACATGCATAATGGTCTCAACCTCCAATGCTAATTTGCACGCCTATAACCATGTAATAGGATGGTGCATGCAAACATGATCTCAAATGACGTCTTTTAAGCAACAGATGAAGCATTCAAGATAGAACTCATCAGATAAGCCCCGAGTTCTGATAGACAACTATTCAAAGGCGATGACGAAATCTGTTACTGACCTTGTTTGTTTCAACTTGGTGAGTTGGACCAAAAAATGAGATTCCCTATCAAAACATGCATAGACTGCTTTGGTGAACATGGTCCAAGTTGGGTGTCCTGGATAACATTTCTTATGCCATTTCCACCATTGTCACCGTTCTTGATCCAGATACAAAACTCCCACATGGATTTTGGTCTCATCATCCCGAATATCATGAAGAGAGAAGTAGTGTTCCATTTGAGATACCCACCCAGCCGGGTCTGATCCATCAAATTTATGCATCTCAACTTTGGGTACCTTATTCCAGTGATTGGGGGAACCCCAAGGGGAGTGGGAAATATGAGTATGCTCATAGTGGGAAGAATGAGAAGTCTCTGGTTGGTATTCATGGCTGTTTCCTTTGATGTGTGGAAAAAGGGCACAAATGTCCGAGGAGAGGGTTGTCATTTTTTGATCAAAGGAGTCCATGCGCTGTGACAGGGTCTGGTCTATAGCTGATGTGCTTAGTCAGGTTGTTGACCCTACTGTCAAACTCTTTGAGAGTCTGAGAGCGGGTGGTAGGGACCATTGTGAAATATTATGGAGAGTGATACCTCCGCGAGAAACACACGATAAGGGTTCTGGTGGGATATGTGGCAAATGAGGGTGGTTGGTAGGGAAAAGCAGGTCCACAGAAAAACTAGGCTAAAAAATGAAGGTACCGCTGCAATTAGGACAAAAAGAGGAAGCCAATGGTAAAGGTCCCAAATAAGGGTGTCAGGAAGGAGGTCGGGACCACAAGAAAAAAAATATGTAAAAAATGATAGGTATCACAATGATCAGGACACAAAGAGGAATCCAATGGGATAGGTCTCAAATAATGGTGCAGATAGGCCCCATTTTTTTTATTCCTGCGGAGTTATACTCCGATCTGAATAATACTGCAGTGGCAAAATGCCCAAATTCTTAACAGAAAGAAATTTGTAGTAATTTTGCAACCCGAATGCAGGAGACAATGTTGCAAGACAATAGATCTTGTCTATTCCATTTCTATTGTGTTTCTGTCCCAAGGGTTAGGGTATTTAGGGTTTCTACATACAAGGGTTTTCCATGTCCTATAGCTCTCTGATATACATGCAAGGTCGAACAATAGTACTCGACCCAATATCTTAGGGCAACAACTAAGGAGGCTAGACTGTACCCTTAACTGTACTATCCGATTATAATAGAGAGTATCTTCTCTAGTGCTATTCTCGGTGGCACTATAGCAGTTAGGAGGCCGATCGATTTATCTATGAAGGGCTTCATGATATCTAGGCCAGTTCGCATATAGGTGTTGTCTGATACGGTACCACTCGAAGGGGTACCAATAGGGGTTACAAGGGTGGCCAACAATGTGCGATTAAGTACCACTTGTAGTTCCTGCGTGTTTGCTTCCCCAACCGCGGATTTATGCACTGAATGCACTGTAGATTTAAGACACTAGAATACATCTCTACCCTGAAATTTTTTTTACCCACAATTCTTACTCAGGAAAGAGCTCTGATACCACTTGTAAGGTACCAGATCTATTATAATAGCAGAAAGCAAAAATATTGCATAGAATAACAACGGAACAACACAATATATGAAACCACAACACCAAAAAAATACCTTTATTGATAGGAAACAATGTTCACTTGCTTCTTCGAGGAGGAAACCTCTAGCAGAGCAACACTCTATTACAATAATTCTCAAGACACCTTTCTCGTACCTCCTCTTATTTATATTAGTTCTACCTTATAAAGAACATTATAGAGGAATTCCCTTCTAGAAGAGGAAGCTTCTATTAGGTCTTCTTACATTGACTTGTTCGCATTTATTTAATAGGCCTTATTAACTAATTTCCACCTTTATTACATGGAAAATATATTTTACTCTAACTAATAACTCACTAAGAGGGGTTAGGATCAAATCCTAACACTTAATGAGTATATTGTTGTAACAACTTTGAGCCTTGTTGTTGACTTGGTCTTATGACCTGAAGAATACATGGTTTACCCTAGGTATCATCCCCTGAATGAGGGGAAGTGCTTGGGGGTTTCCCTGAGATATGTTACTTGCAAATAGTAGTAATAATAATAAATTACAAGACAATGTTTTTAATTTATGAAAATTCTGCATGAGATTAATAAATATCTTGCATTGAGATAAGGACGAGCTACATAACCAAGCGACTCACTTTCCCTTGGGTGCAAATAATTATAATAGTTTATTGTTCACATTTTTCCCTTTACAAGTGTTTTAAGAATGATATTTTTGGATATAAAATAATGACAAGTGGAGGTAGAGGGGGAGTTTTTTTTTGGAGACTCCTTATTATTGGGTTTTGCCGAGGGTGTTTTATTTGAGAGATGGTTTTTCATTGGATTTTGGGACTTGGTAAGGAATTATGGGAAATTACATATAATAGGAGCAGAGCCAACTTACCTAGGTTTAGGTATCTGAGTGCAAGCTTGGAGGGTCATAGAACCAAAGAGGCTTCTTTAATCGACATGGTTGCTTGAGCAAAATCTAGAGCAATTCCAACTAGGAGCACTATTTGGAGTAAGCTAGTCTTCATGTTCAGGTATTCGAGTGCAAGATTGGAGGGTCAAGGAACTAGAGAGGTTTTCTGAATTGGTAGGGTTGCTTGGGAAAAAGCTGGAGAAAATCCAACTGGGAGAACTTTTTGTAGCCACAAGTATTTTTCTAGCATATTAATGATTATTCTACAAGTAATGGTGAATTCATTCTTGCATACAAACCTAGATGATTTACTTTGATTCATTTAAAATTCTATTAACTGTGTAAAGTATTGATTCATTTACTTCTACCCATTATGAATACTTTTTTTTGTTGTTGTGATAAAATAATAAATTTGTGTGTGAGTAGTTCCCTCAATTGGAAAGAACTATAAGCTATATGACAAGTGTAAACCTAGTAGAGGCTTTCCTCTAGAGGTTAGTGTCATGTATTTATCACTATTTACATCAAACGAAGCTTATATGAAAAATGTAAACCTAGCATAGGATTTCCTCTAGAGGTTAGTGTCAATGTATTTATCACCATTTACATCAAACTAAGAAGTAAAATTGTAGTTGAACATATCTTCATATCTGTCTCTAAATTATACCCATTCCTAGATCTACATCAATAACCTCCGACCTCCTTTATAAAAGGAAAATCACCATATCCTTGTACCCATTTTTCAAAACACAATACAAAACAAGTAACAATAGAAAATAAAATTGTACCCCAAAACACAACTTCTCCCTTTACACAGTTGGAATTTAACACTACTCATATGATTAAGTCCAAGTAAAAAATATCTTTAAAAAAAAAAAAAACATATGATTATATGCTCATAGTGGGAAAATATATCCTAAAATATATCCTAAATAACATGTAGGCCTTAGTTACCACACCATGTGCCATGTAGCCAATATGCCCCCCACTATGATCCACCTATATCCTCAATGTAATGCAACTTAAATATATTATCTCAAGGAACTATGCAACTATGGTGATTTATTAGAAGGGAAATAATATAAGAAGTCCACAACTCAACATTGGAGATGGAAATATTTTAGTTGTGTATATTCCCTTCCACGAATATTTAACAATGGAAAATAATGTTTTCAAGACCATCCCACATGTCTAATCCAAGTGATTTTGAAAATGATTGATTATAGGATTGGTACTAAATGGCAGATATTTCCAAGCCCATCCAAGATATATACAATCCAAGTGATGTTAAAAAGAACCTCATAATAATATTGGGACTTAGCAAATTGAGACTATTTGTGTAAGACCAGCTATGGATGTTATATTGAGGAAACATATACGAGACTTGGCAAAGAGCGTTCCTCGAGGCAAGCAATTTATCACAGGTGTGATTATATCATGGACGTCGTTATAATTGATGCCTTTTTCAATGACATTGGTGCATGTTGTTATGATTTCTTATTATGCACGTATTAACTACTTGCAACATTCAAATAAATTCCCTAAACATTTTGTTAAGAAATAAAAGTGTTCTCCATGTCAACCCTTCTTATTTTTTTGGTTTTGTAGGGTTGAGATTTGAGATTTCAAATTGTAGAGTTTTTTTCATGTATATTGGTCTATTGTGATGATGATGATGATGATGGTGATTAACGTCTACTAAAACCAAATTTGTCTATCAGACCTTAAGAGGATAAGTGATTACTTGTGATTCTTTAGAATTTTGTTTCTGTGTTCGAAAAGCATTAAGAGAAGCTTTCCAAGATCACCATACTTTTGTTGAGTTAAGAGATTAGAAATGTTGGTAGTGTGACAAATATTTTGAAAATGAGATCTAATATGGGTATAGGCTGGACAACCTAAGAGAAAGTGCTTTTCATCTTCAACCTTCTTAGTGTCACAAATGTGACACACTCTTTCATCCCTAATTATTTGTTCTTAGTTATTATTCTGATGTTAATTTCTTCTTAAAATTTTTATATTATGTTTTTTAATTAGACTTGGTATGTGAGGAATGGTTAATGAAGCAATTATTTGAATGATATAAAAATACAAACTGATTTTTCTCTAAGATTTTTGTTATTATTCAAGAAAAATACACTTAAAATTTTAAACATTTTGTATTCATAATATAATTGCAATGTTTCTCAATATTTATATACTACTATATTTTTGAGCTCATAATTTGATGTGAAATTGATGTTTAAAACGTTGAAAATGACTATTTTTAATGTCAATTTGATGTTGAGTATGCGGTGTTGCATATTTAATGTTTGAAACATCGACTATATGTCAAAAAATCAACAGTAACCACATTAAGAGTTTTTCATTTCGTGTCCATTATTTGTTAGTTAACCAACACCAATTTGATATCAGATTGACGTTTCACATGTTGATGCAACATGAAATCCCATATTTCCAAAAACATTGGAGAAGCCTTAAATTTCGAATATTTAACATCTTGTTGACAGAAATGCTACCTTTAACATTAATTTGACATTTGAGATGTTGAAAAAACATAAAAAAAAATTGACATGTAATTACACTAAATGTCAAACAAATGTTCGATAACAAACGATATTATTTTTTTGGATTAAAAACACATATTTTGAGCTGAATCGTCTCCTTTGAACAATGCAATGTAATACATGAAAATCACAATAATAATAGCAAATAGCAATAAATTTGAGAGTAATAAATAGAGAGGAATGACCAAGTGAATCGAACTATAATGAAAGATAAGTAGTAAGAGTGAATTGGAATACACATGAATATGCGCTAATTATTTCATGAAATGGCCATGGGTAATGTTCCTTAAAGAAGTCAAAATAAAAAAAATGTTGTCACATGCATTAAGGTAAGTATCATTTCTAAATTTTCTAAATTTGGAGTCTAGTAAGAATTTTGGAATACACATGAATATGCGTTAATTATTTCATGAAATGCCATGGGTAATGTTCTTCAAATAAGTCAAAATAAAAAAAAAATGTTGTCACATGCATTAAGGTAAGTATCATTTTTAAATTTGGAGTCTAGTAAAATTGATTATAAATAATGTCTCATTTGTTAAAGAATAAATTTGGAGTCTAGTAAAATTGATTATAAATAATGGCTCATTTTTTAAAGAATAAATGATTAAGTTTTATAAGAAATATGGAATTACCTTCGATGAAATGACTAGTTAGTACCCTCAAGGAATGGTTAAACAAAATCCAAAAACAAGTTTGTTATCAAAATTTTAAAGATGACCATTGAATATAATAAGATGAATGGGTGTGCTTACTTACCCCATGATTTGTAGACTTGCATAGTAACACCTAAAGAAAGCATATGCAACTAATCATTTTCTTTGGTCTATGGTAAATATGCAATCCTTATAATGCATTTAGATATCATAACCTTGTTTCTAGCAACAAGTGTTTTTGAAGATGAAGATTGTATAGGATCAGAGATAAGATATTATCAACTTTTACAATTGGAAAAATAACGTGAAAATATCTACTCATGTTGTAGTAGAAGGATCACGATTGTATCAAGAGGATATTTGACTATAGAATAAATATCAAGGCATTTTATGAAGTATAATTAATTTTGCTGTGGAACAAGACTTATGCGATTTTTTAGAGAAAAAGTTTGATTAGTTATGGCTAGGTCCTTACGTCATTGAGAAGAAACTAAAAAATAATACTTTAAAGTTGTAATACATGGATGGAACTGAGTTGCATATGTCTTTTGATCGCCAATACCTTAAATATTTATTATTTTGAAATGTCTCAATTGTTTTTTTTGTACATAGTTATAAATATCATCACGTCTTTAGTTTATAGCCAATTTAAGTTTGGAGTTAATTTGATTTTATATGATTTAGTTAGTTCCATCCTCAAAGTCTAATTATTTAAGGGGAAATGATAACTCCATTCTACTAAATGTAGGCATTTCTTGGTCCTACCTATTTGATAAGGACATAATTTTATGTAATAAGAGCTCCATCTTCCACTTTTTTTGGTACACTTTTCAATTTTTTCTTGGGTATTATTCATGAAATGTAAATTCCATTTTCACTTTAGCTTTTGAATAATTACACTTTTATAAATATACCAAGTACTATATACATGAATATTTTCATATTTCTAGGTATTATTTTGAATTTTTCCTTCCCAATCTTAATGGTGCCTTTTAAAAATGTCAAAATACCTAAATGTCACACCTTCATCCACCTTATGCATATACACATAAAGATAGTCTCCATTCAATTATGTGGTATGATACTACAACCATTTTCTTTCCCACTGTCATTCAATTTATATGTCATCCACTTTCATTTCTAATTATTAACACTTTCATTTCTAATTATTAACAAAATGTCATCCATTTTCATTTATAATTATTAACAAAGTTTAATTTTTTTTATAAGTGTTCATAAATTGAGGATTTTTCAATTAGTTAGGGTAAGTTTTTTTATTAATGAGTTTATTGTTTTTAGGATAATATCATTTTCTAAATGAATTAATAAGGTTCCACTCTAAGTGATTTTTCTAATTGAGTCAAAGTAATTGATCTTATTAAGACGATTCTGTTGAAGTTTTAAACCAATGTAAATCTATCTTAAACTTGGATATATAAAACATTTATAGGGATCAAATTTCTTAAGGTGTAATTTTTTTTTTTATCATTTAATTCCATGTCATCTAATGATAAAAAAATTACACCTTAAGAAATTTGATCCCTCTCGATGCATGTTAGCTCCGGGTTTAAGATGGATCTACACTGGTTTAATTTTTTAGATGTCGTTATGTACATATGTACGCATGTAGCTACTCATTTTTTAATTTATTTTTGTTGTTGTTACGTAATGTAATGTAACGTAATGTTACATGACAACATCTCCTCCACACTGAACAATAGAGCACCTTCCTACTCTCGATACAATAATGCCCCTGTAGCCTAATCCCTAATTAATCCTTTCCTCTACTTGAACCATCGATATTTGTAATAATAAAAAAAATACACCCAATGATCCCCACACTATCATAATTATCCATATCTAATCAATTAATTAAAATATTGAGCCAATGATGTAGACAAAAGATACCCAATCTTCTCAGGACTTATTCTTGATCATGCCACATTGAAGGTCATGCCACTTAATGAAAAAAACATAAATCTTATCCTCAAAGACCAATTTGTTATGTGTACCTCAACAATTCATCTCAAGGAACATGTGACCTATACTATCATTGGATGTCCATACAAGCCAGCATGACCACTGAATTAAAGTGTACCAATCCATGAATGCCACATGTTAGCTAATATTGAAACCCTAGATTAGAGTGATTGGAATTTACACCTTTATTTATGCCATCAATCACTAATAAATTATATTTGACTTTGCTCATCTCAATTACTATGAAAGTTTTATTTCATTTAAATTTGGGCTTGCAAACTTTCCTTAAAGCCTCATTTTCTCTCTCTTTCTATCTTTCCCACTTTTTAATACGTTGCATACAAACTTTGCTACTATTCCTAATGCTAATTAATCTTTAATCACAATAATATTTTCAAAACCCAAACCATAAATGTGAGAAAACTTCATTTTCTCTATATTTTTATCTTTCCCACTTTTTAATACGCCATACAAAATTTGCTACTATTTCCAATGCTAATTAATCTCACAATAATGTTTTCAAAACCCAAACCACAAATGTGCGTAGGAAACATAGAGAATACTAAGGAAAAATCATTTCTCCTAATTTTTTTTATGATTTTGGGACATAATTAAATAAATAAAATGAGCACGAATTTCTTTTGAGTTCGTTAGTCTATACTATACTCAAAGGATACTATACTATTACTAAGTAAATACATAAAGGTTATTCATTGATATCTCAAAGGATACTATACTACTACTAAGTAGATACATGTCAATTAATTACCAAGTAAGCTCCCCATATACCTCATCGTCACTTTTTCATTAGAACACTGTGTCTTCTCTCTAGTTATGCATTCAAGATGCTTAAGAATTTATTTATCGACTCAAGCAATATACATTGATTACTTCATGGCATGAAAATCCCTAGGAGGAACGTGGGATATCCAAAGGGTATGAGATATCTATTTTGAGATACCCTTATCACCAAATTACCTATTTATTTATTAGATAGATAATGGATGAATAAATAGATAATGGATGAACGTAGTATGAGGTTTTCTTATAGTTACATATCATACAATATTTACAAATTTATGTAAGAATGTGGTCTTTGACGTTACTATTTTTGGGTTAAAAATATATTTAGAGCTAGCTGGTCTCCTTTTAGCAATGCAATGTAATCATAATAATAATGACAATAAAATTGGGAATATGAGATCTTGGAGACTTCATAATTAGCAATAGATTTTGTTGATTGAGAGTATAAAATTTTTGCTGTAGATTATATTGATTAGGAGCATTCATTGTCATGGATGATTTTAGGGGTTAAATTTCGCTTATGGACTAATTTTTCATTGTTTTCTTCCAAAAAAGATTTGCTATTCTAAAAATGATTCGCCCAAATTCTATAGGATAAAATTATTTTACCTTCAAAATCACCACTAAAATTGGACAATGACTATAGTGTATAGTGTGTGATCAATAAATGTTTTGGAAATGACAATTGTACATAGAGTAGTCTTATCCATATTGGCTTTATTCATCACATCAACTAATGGGTATAATAGTTTGAAAAGTATTTTCATTTTAAAATCCAAGAGATGAGGAGTCTCTAATGCGAAAGAATAAGGTGTGGCTTTGAAACATTGCTCCTAGCAAATAACCTGAATTTATTATTTTTATGCCATATTAATATCCTCATGACCAAAACAATGACATATGAATGACATCATCATCTCTTGGTACCTCATGGGATTATACGTAGAGTGTGCATGATTATAAATGACACTATCATAAATGACATATGAATGACATCATCATCTCTTGGTACCTCATGGGATTATACGTAGAGTGTGCATGATTATAAATGACATATGAATGACATCATCATCTCTTGGTACCTCATGGGATTATACGTAGAGTGTGCATGATTATAAATGACACTATCATCTAGGGTATCTTGAGGGCATGTACCATAGATAGATGGTTTATATCATTTAGGTCTACATGATGTGGACATCCCACACAATTAAATAATTTAAAGCACCAATAGTAATATGTAAGGATAGGTGCTTGAAATTTGCATGTTATATTGTTTGAAATTGTTCATGTATCAAAAACATAAATGGGGCCTACTTTTTCATGGTTCAAAGCTTCACATTTAAATGTATTTCCCATGTAAATAAGGTTTGCAAAGTTTGGATTTATTTTTTATAAATATGGTGCAAATGATGGTGTAAGTGGATCAATAAATTTTAAAGTATTGAAAATTTACTATCCACTATGCATATCTTTCGGAATAAAATCCACTACAATACATGACTTATCCTCAAATCCTCCTATACAAATAAAGAGATAGGTTATGATAGAAAAGAAATTTAAAGATGCCAACTTTTTCACTTTTCCTTGTTAACAATATTTTCACCTTAACAATTTGTTTTGTAGCCAGTTTTGATGACAAGAATTTTTGATGGCAAGAATTGACAACGGTTTGCATTCTTCTTAGATCTTAATGCATCCAAAAAACCATTAGCTACAATTATAAGTATACCTCCATTTGATGGTCATTGGAATATAAAATTGCCAATCAAAATAAAATACACACATCACAACCATGTATTTTTTCCTACAATAAATGGGGAACAATGATAAAGGATATTTGAATAGTAATAAATGTTGGCCCACCTTGACTTATTTTACATGAGGTATAGGTACAATCATCTCACCCAAATCCATATTCCCAATAAACCTGGATAGATAGAGACCTCTTTGCTAACACATCAATGGTCAATGTTAGCCTATGGCTTACCTTTACCAATCACTAAGCCTAAATTGTCACCTATATTTGTATTATTCATTTAGGATATTAGTAATATATCCTCAAGTGATGACTAATGATTTAGTTAAGATTGCCTAGCCTAGTCATCATGCATGATTTTAGGATCTAGAGCAAATCTCTCTATGAGGTGGCATCGCCTATTGTACTATAAATATGTAACATTGGAGTGAATACCACTGTGTTGGCTAGTGAGCCTTTTTTGCCATGTTGTTGTTCTTGTTTATGTTTTATCAATTGGTATCAAAGCTATTATGGTCTTAAAGACATGATAGCTCCTCTCTTGGTAGTCATTCATGAGAGGTGAAATTTGAGTTGAGATGATGGTGCCAAAGTTTTACATGAGGAGAAGATAGTGTCAATTTGGTGTTTTGCAAATTGATAATATGGCGATGAATCGGTTCGTAGCAGGCTACCAGATAGAATATAATCTTGGAATGCATACGATGGAAATGACAGGAAAATTGATAGCAACATATCAATACTCACAACAATAATGATGTAAGATCTGTTTTTTCTTTATATAAATCTGGACGTCCTTAATTGAATGACAAAGAATTCTGTGATTTAGTTTGTTGATTGTCTTGTCAATTATGCATTCATAATGGTGCCAATCCTAGCTACAATAAAGAAAGACATATCTGTAAATAAATAAAGATATATTTGTAGAGATAAATCCTTCATTCCCAGATGAGATCTCACAGGAAAAATGACGCCACAGGCTACAATGATGTCATACTTGTCTCAGTTGTAGAGTTTTTTTTAATTTTTAGAACTAGACCTGTGAGATGTTGCAGATCTGAATTTCTTGAGAGTGTTTAGCCTCAAGGAGAAAGCGACAAATTTTCCATAATTTCTTTGTACAATTTTCCAATGGGGATTTGCGCTTCAGAAGTGAAACAGATCCGCAAAATTGCGTGTAGATTGTACCAACAATCCGCCCACAAATCACAACTCCTCTCCACGATCTATCTCGCGTTCTGATCAATGTAATCTGTGTAGCTGATCCATGCAATCTGCAAAAGGGAACCACCATCGACTCAAGCAAATTTGAAGTGATACATAATGACCTAGATCTACACTCAACAGATCTTCCTGGTAATAGACATGTGAGCTGGTAATAGACACGTGAGCTGTGTGTGTATGTGATCTGTTGTGTAAAAGAGACTGCTGTGTAAAAGAGACCCTACGCAGAAATTGATGAAGGAATTGTCGGTAAAGAGAAGCCTGTGGACTTCTTTTGCAGCTTTACAGAACAAAAGAACATAAGGTAATTACTGACATGAAATGTGGCAAGTGAATTATAAGCCATCCAATCTGAATCTTTCAAGTCCAACTACCTATATTTCATCTGCCTCAACAATCAATGCTGCTTAGCAGACTGAATAATGCTGCTTTTCAGTTTCAAAAAATAATTGATCCATTGAGGACAAGACTAGACGAGAGGGTTCGTGGAGAGCGTCTAGGGTCCGTTTTTGCAGCCAGATCCGGCCATGGCCGCCCCAGGGGGTGGGGATTCGGCCCCTCCCCCTCCAAGTTCAGAAGAGGACGCGTTCAGGAAGCTGATTGCCAACGGAGGCAAGCGCAAGGTCCCTCCTTCGGTTCCAAAATTCATAAAAACGCTAGATGAAATCCCAGAAATCGCCCTCCCGGAGACGCAAGCGATCAAGATAGCCCTGGCTCTCTCTGAGAGAGGGCTGGTAGGCCAGTTTATGGGACTTTGGCCCTCAGCAAAAACCACCGAAGCTTGGGTCCAAAGGAATTGAAAGCCTCTCCTTAAGCAAGGAGTTACCTGCTACCCTTTGAGCAGTGGCTTTTTTCTCTTCGAGTTTATAAACAAGGAAGACAAGGATCTCATTTTAAAAAATGGACCATATTTTATGGGATCCCAGGGGCTGTATCTGAACCGCTGGACCCCGGACTTCGATCCCATGGTGGAACTACCAAAGGAGGTACCTGTTTGGGTCAGGCTCCCCAACTTGCCAGTTCACTGCTGGAACTATGAAGCTCTGCAAAAGATAGGGAATGGAATAGGGAAATTCATTGATACGACAGACAACAAGTCCATCTACAACTGCGCTAGGATATGTGTTGAAGTGGATCTTGAGGCAGGGCTCCCGGAGGCGGTGAAGCTTACTGTGGGCAACTGGTCTCACTACTAGAAACTCGATTATGAACACCTTCCCTTCAAGTGCAGATCCTGTCAAGAGCATGGACACTTCCAGAGGAATTTCCCAAAGAACCAAAGCCCAGAAAAGGAAGATGCTGGGGGCTGGAAAAAGGTCAAGAAAAACAAACCAGGTCCTAAATCCAAAGATCCAAGGCCAGAGCAGGTGAGCCAACCATCATCTTCAAAGACAAACCCTCAGAAGGCACTTCCGAAAGAATGGGCTAACAAGCCAAAGGAAACCTGGAAAGAGCCAATAGTTATAGCCACTCAGTCCCCGCCAGCCCCAGAAAATCCGATACTGGTCAATGAAACCCCTCTAGCAGATGAACCCATGAAGTCGGATGAGGAGCACATCCCTTTAGATTCCGAAACGGGCGCAGATACAGATGAGGGGGCCACATAGACCAACAGTTCTGTTGGAACCCTAGAGAAGGCCCTTAGAGGAAGGAAACCAGAGAGAAAAAAAAGGGAGGAGAAATCTTACAGGGACGTAACTGCAGGATTTCAGCATACCATCCCGGCTATGATAGAAACCAGATCCTCAAAAAAAGGCAAGGCTTAGAAAGGAGCCACCCCCCCCCCTCCAGTTC
>ML789669.1:191429-201825 GCA_009831015.1 Picea engelmannii
AAGTCGAGAAGTCTCTGGCTCCAAGCAGGAGACAAAAATACTTCTTTCTTCCACAAGCAGGCAGAATCCCGAAAAAATCATAACTCAATCAGAGAGATCCAATTTCAGGGACAAACCTACAAAAAATTTGAGGAGATCAAACTGGAAGCCCACTCCTTCTATAAAAATTTGTTTATTGAAGAGCTGGAGGCCCCTACTAGACCGAAGCTTTATCCTCTCACGGAGGTCCCCAAGCTGATAAATGAAGATGATAACCGCTAGCTGACAACCCCCATCACGACTGAGGAGATCAACAAAGCTCTCCAATCTATGAACCCAGATAAAGCCCCCGAGCCTAATGGATTCACGACCAGGTTCTATATAGCCTGCTGGGATATCATCCAAAAAGATCTAGTCAGAATGGTGAGGAACTCTCAGAACTGTAGCAAAATTGGAGGGAGCACCAACTCCTCCTTTCTAGATTTAATCCCCAAAGAGAAAGGGGCCCAAAGCTTTTCAAGATTCCGTCATATTTTGCTTTGCAATTCGGGGTACAAAATCATCACCAAAGTAATAGCAAACAGAATAAAAAAAGTCCTCCCCAGGATCATCCCGGAGAACCAGGGGGGCTTCATCCATGGGAGACAAATCCAGGACAATATTATCCTTGTGCAAGAGGCTATCCACTCAAGCTGTCAAAGGAAGGAGAAAGGAATGTTAGTCAAGCTGGATCTGGAGAATGCCTTTGACAGAGTCCGGCTGGATTTTCTTTTTGCTGTGATGCTCAAGATGGGATTTCACCCACATTTGGTTCGCTGGATTAGGGCCTATATAGCGGGGTCGTGGATCGCCCCCCTGGTCAATGGAAGACCGACTAATTTTTTCCAATATTCAAGGGGACTTAGACAGGGCTGCCCCCTGTCCCCCCTGCTCTATGCCATTCAAGCGTCTGTGCTAAGTTTTCAGCTGAATAAGAGCATGCAACAAAGCTCTTTAAATTGGCCTCTCAATTTCTCCTAGAGTTGAGAGAATTAACCATGCTCAATTTGCCGATGATACGCTCCTTCTGGGCCAAGCCAACCTGTCCACCGCAAGAGCTCTCAAGAAAGAATTGGATGACTACACTGAAATTTCAGGCAGCGAAATCAATTTGAGGAAGAGTAAAATTTATGGCTGGAACTGCCCTCCTATAGAAATGATTGGCATTTCCAGGGTGCTGGAAATAGAAGGAGCTTCAACGTGGGAGTCCATTAAATATCTAGGAATCCCGCTAGTCAAAGCAGCTCCCAGAAGTAACCTGTGGCTGCCTCTGTTGGACAAGATGAAAGCCAGGATCTTGGCCTAGGGAGCAACATGGCTGAACAAAGCAGGGAAGTTAATCCTCATAAATTATGTTCTCACCTCTCTTCCTGTCTACCATGCCTCCATTCTCCTTGCCCCGAGAGGATTTGTGAGAGACTTAGACAGCATCTTGAGAAAATTTCTTTGGGAAGGGGGAAGGAATGAGGGGAAAAAAATGCACCTAGTCAGCTGGGATAAGGTTAAAGCCCCCAGGATGGAAGGTGGGCTGCAAGTAAGAGATGTGGCCACTCAGAATCTGGCCATGGGAGGAAAGATTCTCTGGAAGATGATAAGAGGTAAAACCACTTGGAGCTCCAAAGATCTAAGGCTTAAATATTTCGGTGGTCACAAAGAAAGGTGCCTTAATCACCCCCCCTTGACTAGAAAAGGCTCTCCCATCCTTTCTCTCTGCCTTAAGGCTCTTGATTTGATTACCTCAAAGCTTTTTTGGATCCCGGGGAACGACAGAAAAATCAAGTTTTGGGAAGACTCTATTTTAGGACAGACCCCTTTAAGTTTTTCGGAAGGGATGGAAAACATCAAGAGTTGGCTCCATTCCTTTAGCAAAGTCACCCTGTGGGACCTTTCAGCTTGGAACCAGGACAACTCTTGGCTTAAGTGGGATTTGGGGGACTATCCGCAACACTTAGAAACTGAAGCTCGAACCCTCCTGGATTCTCTTCAAGGGTGCTCCCCCTCCTCGGCCAGGAAGAAGGACAAAAGAGGCTGGGTCTCTACGTCTGGAAGTTACTCAGCTGCAGCTGGTTATGCAGCCCTGCAAGCAATCCCTTGGGTAGCCCCTGATCCCTCAGTGTGGAGAAATCTCTGGCTTCATCCCTCCCTTCCCAAATTAGATCTCTTCTGCTGGTCCCTTCTGCACAATAATATCCTTTCTTGGGAAAACCTCTCAAAAAGAGGCTGGGAGGGGCCCTCTCGATGCCCTCTCTGTGCTTGTCATGTTGAAACCTCCGTCCACCTCTTTCTCCTCTGTCCCTTTGCTCTGGAACTTTGGAATCTCATTCTTAGCCAGTTGAATGTACCCCTACCTTCTTCAGTTACCTCTTTATTTACCTCCTGGGTCGATCTGGCTCCCTTCTCCTTTACCAATTTGAACCTGCTAAAGCATTGCTGGATGTGGGTGCCGAAAGTAGTCTGCTGGAAACTATGGCTGGAGCGAAACAACAGGATCTTCAGGGATATAGCAGGGACGCCGACCCAAACTGCACTCAAAGTGAAAGCGATTCTGGGTGATCTGATAGCCTCAAAGAATAATATCACCAACGAAGTAACCCCTAACAAAGATGAGTATGTCTGGTTCCATGAGTTTGATCCCTCCCTCCTGGACAGAACCGAGCAATTTACCAAACACTATTCCCCTTGGGAAATTAGGCTGGAGGAACAAGAGTTCTTAAAGTGGAGATATTCTTTGGAGAAGCATATCCTGCAGGTGGATGGGGCCTCGAAAGGGAATCCCGGTCCCGCGGGAAGTGGAGGGGTCCTACTCAACACCTCAGGGAAAATTGTGCTCAACGTTTCCTGGGGGCTGGGTCTGAACACCAATAATACAGCTGAAATTTTAGCAATCTGGCAGGGGCTGGCTCAGGCCAGAAGGTTATCAATTTCGAATTTGGCTGTCATAGGGGACTCTAGAATCTTTATCCATGCTCTCAATCAGAGGAAGGCTCCCAAAAACGTGGGCTTGGATCATTATTATAGGAAGGTTCTGGTCCAGATGAAATATTTTGAAGAGGTGAAGTTCTACCACGTCCTCAGGCATCTTAATTAGTTGGCAGACCATGAAGCGAATAGAGGCACCTCCCTGGGCAAGGGAGTCATCAGCGTAAATGGAGCTGAAATTTATGAACCTATCCCTTAGAGTCTTGGGAGAAGGAATCGACCGGAGTTCTCCTGTCAGAAAATGCAGAAGTTTGAAATTTGCCAGGAAGGAATCCAAAGTGCAGGCACGAAGGTATGAGGTAGGTGAGAGAAGTCTTGTGCAGGGACGCGCTAGAATAAGGACAACCTCATCCTAAATGGAAGCATGCAAATTGCAAAGAAAGGGACAAGACCAAATCCAATGCTGGAACATATGCTGAAACAATGCTGGAACATATGCTGAAACAGTGCTGGAACATATGCTGAAACAATGCTGTAACATATGCTGAATCACAGTGCTGGAACATATGTTGAAACAGGGCTAGAACATATGCCGAAACACAGTGCTGTAAGCTGAAACACAAAACAATAACATATGCTGAAACACAGTGCTGGAACATATGCTGAAACACAGTGCTAGAACATATGCTGAAACAATGCTGGAGCATATGCCGAAACAGTGCTGGAGCATATGCTGAAACAATGCGGTAACATATGCTGAAACACAGTGCTGGAACACAGTGCTGAAACAACGTTGGAACTGATGCTGAAACACCGTTGTAACAAATGCTGAAACAGTGCTGAGACATATGCTGAAACAGTGCTGAGACTTATGCTGAAACAATGACTGGAGTTTCGGCATTTAAATTTAATCCAGTTCTTTTAGAAGACGTACAGGATCTAGTTCAGTTCACAAGTCTATAGTTATAGAAGTAGAATGGTTCAGAAAGACAAGCCCGAAGAAATTCAAGGCCATTTTGTAATCGGATCTGTGGCTAGTCCACCCCATTAATATAATCTATAATCGTTTCTGTCAAAAAAAAAAGAGAAGCCTGTGCGATGCCATCTACGTGAAAGGAGATATTCTGTTGTGAAAATCATTGTGAAGAGGAGCCTATGAAGAGGACTCGTTTTTTATAATTTTACTGTAAATTTTGTTTATGATTTTGTTAATCTTCAAGGAGTCCACGATCAACTTTGAGAAAACGGTTGAGATTGAGATCATTGCGTCAAAGAGAGATTGCTATAATCAGATCATATCTCCATGAAGACTCATGTAGGAGGCAATCAAGCTATTGATGAAAAGTCGTCATTGTTGAGTTGAGACACATTGTTCTGGTATCCTGATTTGCTGCACGGAGAAGGCATCAGAGGTCCTTCATGAGTCAAAATTTTCTACCCAAGATTCATAACTGTCACTTATTCGTGGAAGAAGCCGTCATTACTTGAAATCCATCGAACCATTGAAGAGTGTCGTGTATTTTCTATGTGAAAGTGCCATCGTTTAAAGATTTAGTTTGTTGGAAGGTCGTTGCCTTGGCTATAAGAAATCAATGCAGGCTTCCACGTTGAACAGAGTTGAGATCATGATAATCTATTCAAGAGGCAGAGACAGGCCACCACAAGACGGAAGAACACAACAGTACAAGCAATGCGATCTGTTGGTCCAATCCATTTGAGCACAGTCCATTTTAGAATAAATCTCTATGAGGGTTTGCAGAGATCTGCGTGTATGTGTAAAGGCCTGGAGAAGTTCGCTGCAAATTATGTTTTCATGACATTCCCCATCACCATCTAAAATCTCGCCCATGATCTTTAGCTCGTAGATCTTCAGCTTGCCATCGACATCGGTGTACACTTTCCTACTACCAATGGTTCATGCGCTTCTTATGACACGTCCTCTCTTCAAATTGAACTCTAGCAACAACAAAACCTTGATCCCAAAATCGTGGAGCTTTGACACTCGGTTCAGGTCAACAACCCATGTGCCAAGATAATATGAAAGAGGTGTTTGACATTGAATCCTTGTTTCTCTAACTTCCAATACACTTGGCCACAATTGTTGTACTAGTTTGTGTACAATTATAAAAACCAGAGATCTGCTCCAAACTAGCCAAGTGGAGGTTTATTTAGATTGTTGATGGTAAGTGCGCTCAGTCTATACTCATTCACAACTCATTTTCAAGTTGTGTTAATGTTTGCTGAATGGTAAGTTGAAAATGTGCGGAGCTTGGTATAGAATGAGAATTCATGTGCAGGGACATAGAGGATTTTTTATGCCAATTAGATAGTGTATGGATTCAATGATAAGATTGGGGTTTTTTAAGCCAAATTTGTGTTGGGTTATTTAACCATTATACATGTAGATTATTGATCGTGTTTTAAACTTGGAGAATCATTGACAAGAAAAATTAGTTTGACAAGTATAGTTGAGGACTTGTGAAAGTGAAATTGAAGGAGCTTGAAGTCTAGTCTTAAAATCGATGAGGTTCGTGTAGTTGTTACAAAATTGAAATGGGGTAGTTGAAGCTTGGTTGCCAAAACTTTGTAAAAAGGACTTATAAAGTTCTTCTTATAAGTTGGGACATGAATACCATTGAAGGCTTCTACTTGTATTGTGATCACAAGGGAATCCATAATAAAATGAAGTCTTTTTGTCTGTTTCCTAGATCCGTCCGAAATTGAATAAGGGGATCTTAGGAACACCTTGCATTGTGTGCGATGGTGAATGATTCCTTGAATGTTTTCATAGTGTTTTGTGTCTAGTTTTGACACTACGCTTGTAATTTATCGTACAACTATACACACATGAAATCCACATCAAGCAAGGAAATTCAAGCATAATTCATGTTATTCAAACACAATGTTACTCATGAACATGCATTCAAGCAAAAGTAATGCAAATCAAGCATCAACAAAGAATACTAAAGCAAGAAACAAGTCAAGCTCGTAAGCAAAGGAGAACTGGGCTCAAAAGCATCGACACCACATTCAAAGAGTAATTCAACTTCAGAATCAGGATTTATTGTAACTTGCAAATTGTCCTTTTGTAAGTTTATTTGTCTTTTTGAAATCAAGTTGAGTTGAATTGAATTTGTCATAAGGTGCATTTTCGACTGAGCCTGACACCCTAGAGTCATTTTGAGTCGAAATTTTGATAGGGTTGAGTGTTAAAACTCAAATCATTGTAAACATCACACTTTGGATGCATTTTCGGTGGTAACTGACATCCTCAACTTCCTAGAAGCAAGTTCAAGCAAGGCAAGTTCAAGTGAGCATGAATAGAAAGTGAGCGTGAAGTTCAAGCAAGCGATTCAAGTGAGAGAGTTGCAAATAAACCTTCTTCTTTCGAGTAAAATTGTAATAAGGATCTACCTGCACAAGGAGACCTCTTTTAGTGTTTTTAAAATAGCTCAAAGTCTCGAATTATTAGAGTTACTGAACACTCTAATAAACACCACTAAAGATAACACTGTGATATTGAACATAGAAACTCTTCAATCAATGCTAACTTGTTTGCAAGTGATGCAAGCTAAAGTTAGACTTCTTCAATCTCTATCCCAACTATTGACTGATGAGTTGATAGATCTCAAAAATCAACAACTAGTGAATTATTCCGAACTAGTTTTTGTTCATAACAACCCTCTCTATGATGATAAAGATGATGATAATGTTTTTAATCAACAACCAGTGAAGGAACAACACAATGATACAACTTCAGAATCAGTTTCAGATGAAGTTGAATCTATTCATGAACCTACATCTCAAGAGTTTTCTTTTGATTTCAATGAAGAAAACCTTTCAATGATGCATCAACATGCAGTAAATCCACTTCCACGGATTTCAAAGCAACAAGTTCATAATACTCTTTCCAAGCTCATCATCAGACCTTGGGAAGAAATCATCTACAACAAGAATATAACATGACTTGGATATGACAAGGAAGTTACCTTTCATATTCTTGATTATTCCAGACCAATCAAGTTCCAAAGTGCTGGATTCCTTCAAGAAGCTTCAACTTCACTTGTTCTAGTTCAACATCAGAATGATAAGTGTCAACATTGTAATTGAGTTGGTCATAAGGAGAATCAATGTTTTGATCTCCATCCTTGCCAGCATTGTGGCAAGCATAACCATTCTTCAGACATATGTTCAACACTGAAGAAACCTGCAAGATTGAAGATTCACTATGAGTGGATTGATCCTTGGAAATGGTCATTGATGTAGGAGCATCTCTCCACGTCAATCAGTCGGCCAACCAGCCCACGTCAGTGCACACATTCAATGAAGAGAGGCACAACCCTCATTTCAAATTTAAACTTGAATGTAATTAAATGAATGTAAGGCTGTTGAGCCGTAAAGCCGTGCTTTGCACAAGCATAACTGTAGGGAGCCTTGAATGTTTGTAAGGCTGAAATCTAGATACGATTCAGGACTAGACAACCCATTTAATATAATTGAATAGGGTAGGTAGATTGGAGGGAAGAGCTCGAAGAGCCCCCTCATGTAAAATATCTTTGAATATCTTTTGTAGAGAGAGAGAGAGAGAGAGAGAGAGAGAGAGAGAGAGAGAGTTGATAAGGATCCGAGACTCTATTGAAGTTCATGCTCAGAACACCTTTGTAAAGAGGCATTTTTATTAATACAAATAGAAGCAGTTTTCCTGCAAGTATTTCTGTGTTGAATGAATGTCTATGTGTGTTCTTTATATGCTGTAGATGTATGTTAGGAATGCATTTTCAGGGGTTGTTTGATTTCAGGGTTAGAGGTCTTTGAGGCTTCACACCAGGAGGGTGTGACAGAACGCTGCGGGTTCTGATAGCTGTGCACAGAGAGTGCATTTTTGAATTCTGCGGGTTCAGACAAAGGTGTGCCAGGAGGGAACAATAGCTGAAATCATTAGCTTAGAGGAAGACCTCAAGGTTGCTGAACACCTTGGAGGAAAGACTGTGTAGATGAAGACACAGTAAGGAGACATAATCTCTGAGGAGTTCTGTAAGACTCTTCCAGGAGGGCATTGAGCATAGGCACAGAGTGCTGAGGAAGAACTCTACTGTGAGTTCAACAGAAGTCAAAATCACTGAGGATTCTAGACACTCTGCCAGGAGGGAATTGAGTAGGTGCATTTATGAACTCTGCGGGTTCAGACAGAGACATTCTAGGAGGGCATAGTATCTGAAATCATTAACTCAGGGGAAGACCTCAAGGTTTTTGAATACCTTGGAGGAAAGACTGTGTAGAGGAAGACACAATAAGAAGACAGAAGCTTCGAGGAGTTCTATAAATCTCTGCTAAGAAGGCATTGAGCGTGTGCATAGAGCGCACAGGAGAAGATAGAACTGCTGAATGTTCTATGAGAAGACACTCTGCCAGGAGGGCATTGAGTAGATGTGCAGACAGATCACAAGGAAAGAACTCTTTGAGTTTAGAAACATAGAAGAGTCCAAGGAAGGATCTTCATAGGTTTGCTGAACACCCTGCAGACTCAACAAGGAGTTGCTTGAGAAAAATAAGTGCCAAGAGTGCATTAGATTCTCCATCTGAAGGAGAAGAAAAAGGACAAATTCCTTAGAGGTCAAAGCTACAGGAAAAGCTCAAAAGAGACAACACCTTCGTGCGTGCAAAGACTCTGCAAGGAGTGCAGAAGTCGAAAAATCCCTTGAGGATTCGAAAGGAGAAGCTCAGGAGGAAGAGTGATTTTGTGCACAGGTCACAGTGGTAAATATCGTAGAGGCAGGGGAACTCTTTGGAGAGTTTAGAGTCCCGAAAGCTCAGGAGGAACAACGTCGTTGAGAACGTGGGCGAGACTCAAAGTTGTAGAGTTAGCAGAGGGAAAAAGCAAAGGTCAAGGCCTTTGGACACTTGGAGAATTCTTCCAAGTTCAGGAAGAACGCGCATGCTCAGGAGGAGCACAACTGTCGTCGGATCAGGCTGAGAAAGAGATATGGACCGTTGGATTTCCATGTCCAGGGAGTAGCATAGGAGGCGCGTACAACAGGAGCAGTTGTGAGCCATTAGGTCTCACAAGTAGTGGACACGAAAGTCCCGAAATGATCGTAGCCGTCCATCCATGGAGGACATGTGGCAGAGATCGAGAGTCCACCAGGATTTCGGTTATCGGGGATTCAAGTTGACATAGGAGATTATGTCAGAGGGGGTCATAAGTCGCGAAATCGCGAAACGATGAGGACCGTCCATCTGAAAGAGGACACATGGAAAAAATCAAGGCTTTCAGGGAAAATCCCGAAAGGAAAGGGCATCTCGGTATTTCGGCTACCGAAAGTGCGAGACACCAGAGGTAGAGGAGAACCTTGCAACGGGAGAACCCGAAACGCAAAATCCCGAAAGGATTTCCAGCAGGTGTCAAGTTGGCGTATCGGGGTTCGAGACTCTGAGAGTTCCAAGGGTAAGGACTCTGAGGTCTTTCGGTGTTTGAAACTTCGAAAGCGCAAAGGGTGAAATACCAGAGAAAATGGCATGTCGAGATTTCGTATATTGACATTCCAGAGATCCTGAGGACAAGGCATCTATGCATTTCGACATTTGGAATTCCGAAATCGTGAAAGGAGAAGACCAGGGGAGAATAAAATTTTTGACATTCCGGGTATTGACATTTTGGGAGTCAAAAGGACAAGGAACCGGGAGTTACACACTGGGAAACCCCGAAATAGGACAGAGGTCTTATGAGGAGTGGTCACATAGATCAGGGCATAACCAGGAGGGGCTAATGCGACAAAGGCCATTTCGGCAAATCGAGAATCATGAATTCAGGAGTTCCGTTGACAAGAGGTCGGGCTCTCGCATTGATAAGTCCCGAAGGGAATAGGACTGCGGTCATATGGAGTAAAGTCGCAGGGACCAAGACATATCCCATGGTCTAATTGTTGATTGAAGCCTTTTTGGCATTTCGACATTTCGGTATTCGGGAGATCAAGGGGACATAGGTTCTCGACATCAGAACTTTGTGAGTCCCGAAACCCGAATTTCATGGTCGTGTACAGAAGACCGTGAGGGAAGAAGAAGGACCCGTGGATCGGGAAATTGAGATTCCAGCAGGGAATCAAAAGAGCTAATTCAGCTCGAAGGAATGATTGAACGATCCTGAGAGAGGACTTCAGCCCGAGGGTCAGAAGGGGTCTGCGTCAATCATCAACAACCAAGCGATTATATAAGTCTTACCGTAGAATTCAATCTTGAGTAAAGACCAATCTTGTATCACATAACATTTTTGTACCTCACATAAGTGGTCCCGTTATGGCGTAGCTTTTGAGCATGGCCCTCACGGGATGAGATAACATGTGGTTTTTTCTGCATGCCCACTTTGTGTTGTATTCAAATGGAACAAGTATGGTACTCTCTTGAGCCTAGAAGGGGGGAGTACAATGATGTAACTCTCATGCACCTTAAGGGGGGGAGTTCA
>ML789669.1:202077-222424 GCA_009831015.1 Picea engelmannii
CAATTTGCATGCATCCTGGCTCACATGATTACATAGTGATATTTTCCAGAGATGGCAGAATTTGACAGGATTATGGTTCAATGACTTGCAATTGAATCATACACATTATACATTGGGATGTTGTTGGACACCTAAAAGTGTCACAATCGGTTAGTGGTTATCCAAAAACCATCAGATACATGTTATCATTTGGTTAGTGGTCATCCCAAACCACAGATTCAGAGATCACTTCAGTGATACACTTATATTAGAGTGGTGATACTACATGTTCACCAATTAGTAGAAGACATCAGATTCTTCTAGCTAAAATACTTGGCAAAATGATCAAATTGTCAAGCAATCATGGAATGTTCATATATTGCAGCTGTTCACTTCCATATCTCAGCTCTCTTCCAGTTCATTTCAAATGAACATGTTTAGCATCTAGATTGGCGGTTTTTCAAGCAGTTCTTCATTGAGGCTCAACACAAGAGTTTTAGTATCAAGACTTGGAATTAATACTAGTTTATGCTTTATTGCTGGTATTATTGATCGGACTTGTGATTGAGGGGGGGATTGTTAGCCTATGGCTTACCTTTACCAATCACTAAGTCTAAATTGTCACCTATATTTGTATTATTCATTTAGGATATTAGTAATATATCCTCAAGTGATGACTAATGATTTAGTTCATATTGCCTAGCCTAGTCATGCATGATTTTAGGATCTAGAACAAATCTCTCTATGAGGTGGCATCACCCATTGTACTATAAATATGTAACATTGGAGTGAATACAATGTGTTGGCTAGTGAGCCTTTTTCCACCATGTTGTTGTTCTTGTTTATGTTTTATCAGTCAAATCTACAAGATTAAAAGAAAAAATGTCAAGTGTATCATTAAAACTAATGGAAAGTTTTCATAACAGGGAAATGGAGTTTAGAAAAGGGTTATAAAATCAAGCGTTTCTATCAATATCAAATAGCATATTTATTAGTCCCTGTTGAAGCCCTGGGACTATAACAATCATTTTTTTGTTGACCGCAATTTTGTTTTTGCGTTGACCACAAATTTCTCCTTTTTTTTCCCATAATTTAACTTTCTTGTGAGCAATTCAATTTTTTTCTTGTCTTTTGATTGGTCCTTTAAAGAAATATCTTATTGCCGGGCTGCCAATGAGAATTTAATAAGCAAGTTAATCATGCAACTGTAGCGGATGGTTGGAACGAGTGCATGTATGAGTCTCAAAGTTTGGATACCATCTTGGTTTTCGAAGGTGGATGGAATGGGTGCATGTACGAGTCTCAAAGTTTTTATACCATCTTGGTTTCTGAAGCTTTCTATTGTGTCAGTTGGTAATTGTTGGTAATTGGGGACATTTAAAACTATGGGCCAGACTATTTGTTTTCGTTTTTGTTGTTGATTTTTGATGTTTATATATATATCGATTTAATAAATACATATTATTCACTTTTGATTCTTCATTAAATTTAGTACAATTCATAGATTTTGAAGATATTTTTGCGTATTGTGCGAGAGCTTTTATGGATTACAACTAGTTTAATTTTTTAACAGTAGACAGATTTACCTGTAACTTGTATTTGTAAAGTGTTTGCAATACTTGTTGAACATGCTAAAGGTGTTGATCTGGTATCTTGATTTGATCAATGGTGTTCCATATTAGTTTATGTATTTCACAAACAAGTGCAATTAGTTCATCTACTTCTTGCTTTATAGTGTATGTCTCATGCATAATGAAACTACTATGTTTTATTGAAGTTTGTTGTGGTATTGGTGTAATGTTTGATAAAAACGCTTCACTCAAAGTTATCTTATATGTATGAACAAGATAGACAAGTCTTGGAACTTTTCAATGTAAAAAATGGTATATAATACATACTTTTAGTTTACTCCTTTCTCTGCTTCCTTTATGCAGTACCAAGTATGTTCAATAATTTATCCAAAATTACAGATAATGGGTATTTTTGGAAGATTTTGGTCTATTAAGTATTTTATACAAAATTAATGATAACAAGTTTTTTAAGAAGATTTTGGTTTTGTTTTGGCTTTGACAATACATTTTAGTAACAAGTATATTCAATAATTTATAGAAAAATAATGATAATAAGTAGTTTTAGAAGATTTTGGTTTTCCGTTGGTTTCAAGGTTACATTTTAATTGTCCAGATTCTAGAAAATTAATGATATTGGGTACAATTTTAAAAGATTTTGGTTTGGTTTTGATTTTAAGATACATTAGATTCTTGTGTGTGATAATAAATGTAAATCATAATTATATTAACTAAACTCTAGATATATTCATATACAATTTATGAATATAAAATTTTAGTTTCATCATTTCTTTGCTTCCTTTATGCCGTACCAAGTCTGTTCACTAATTTATACAAAATTAGTGATAGTAGGTAGTTTTTGAAGATTTTGGTCTATTAAGTAATTTATGTATTTCATAGACTTGTGCAATTAGTTTCTCTGCTTGTTGTTTCATAGTGTGTGCCTCATGCATAATGCAACTACTGTGTTTCATTGAAGTTTGTGGTGGTATTGGTGTAATGTTTGATCAAAGCACTTCGCTCAAAGTTGTTTTATTTGTATGAACAAGATATACAAGTCTTGCAACTTTTCAGTGTAAAAAATTGTGTATGTCTCATGCATAATGCAACTACTGTGTTTTATTGAAGTTTTTTATGTTTTATTGGCCGTGCGGGGGATATACCCATGCATAGGTGTGAAAGATATATCTATGAAAACGATAATTCTGTGTCGAAGATATATCTATGCAGAAGATATATATGTTTAACACTAATTTTTAAGCTAGGCATATGCATAAAAGCATTTTGTTCACTTTATATACTTATTTTTTAATATATGTATATATGTAAAAGCATTGAGATATCTAAAAAGTTAAAATAATTTGGTGTTAATGTTTGCTGATTATAAACAAAAAAAAGTTGTTTTATGTAACCATTTTATGTGTGTAAAATAAATATTAATATTTAGGTGCAATTAGTTCCTATGCTTCTTGCTTCATAGTGTATGCCTCATGAATAATGCAACTATTGTGTTTTATTGTCAATGCGGGGCATATACCTATGTGGTGGTGTGGAAGATATATATATATGCGGATGATATGTCTATGCATACAATATATATGTAAATAACAATATTTTTTAAGTTAGACATATGCATAAAAACAATTTGTTCAATTTATATACTTATTTTTTAATATATGTATATACGTAAAAGCATTGAGCTATCTAAAATGTTAAAAGAATTTGGTGTTAATGTTTCCTGATTATCAACAAAAGAAAGATATTTTATGTAACTATTTTCTTTGTGTAAATTACATATTAATATTTAGGTGCAATTAGTTCCTTTGCTTCTTGCTTCATAGTGTATGCCTCATGCATAATGCAACTACTGTGTTTTATTGAAGTTTGTTGCTTCATATTTTATGTCTCATGTATAATGCAACTACTGAGTTATATTGAAGTTTGTTGTGTTTTATTGGCTATGCAGGGGATATACATGTGCAAAGGTGCGAAAATTATATACGTGCAGACGATATGTTTGTGCCGAAAATATATCTGTACGGAAGATGGAAGATACATATTTTTAACAATATTTTTTAAGTTAGGCATATGCATAAAAGCAATTTGTTCACTTTATATACTTATTTTTTAATATATGCATATACGTAAAAACATTGAGATATCTAAAAAGTTAAAATACTTTGGTGTTAATGTTTACTGTTTCTCAACTTTTACATGTTGTTGGGGAGACATTCAATTTCGACATCAAGGTTATCTTGCATTTTCATTTAGCTATATTAAGTTTCACTATTTATCTCTTGTGCCGAGAACTCTACCCACTTTGCTTCCCACAATTCTAAGTTAAACATATGCATAAAGAAATATTGTTCACTTTATATACTTATTTTTTAATTTATGTATACACATAAAAACATCAAGATATATAAAAAGTTAAAAGACTTTGGTGTTAATGTTTGTTGATTATCAACAAAAGAAAGTTGTTTTATCTAACGATTTTATGTGTGTAAAATAAATATGAATACTTAGGTGCAATTAGTTCTTCTGCTTCTTGCTTCATAGTGTATGCCTTGTGCATAATGCAACTACTGTGTTTTATTGATTTTTGTTGCTTCATAGTGTATGCCTCATGCATAATGCAACTAATGTGTTTTATTGAAGTTCATTGTGTTTTGATTGGTTGTGCAAGGGATATACCTATGCAGAGGTGCGAAAGATATATCTGTGTGGACAATATGTATGAAGCAAGAAGTAGATGAACTACTTGCACTTAAATATTAATATTTATTTTACACACATAAAATAGTTACTTAAAACAACTTTCTTTTGTTGATAATCAACAGACATTAACACCAAAGTCTTTTAAATTTTTAGATATCTCAATGCTTTTACATATATACATATATTAAAAAATAAGTATATAAAGTGAATACAATGCTTTTATGCATATGCCTAACTTGAAAAATAATGTTAAACATATATATTATCCACAAAGATATATATTCCACACCTCTGTATAGGTATATACCCCACACAACCAATAAAACACAACAAACTTCAATAAAACACAATAGTTGCATTATGCATGAGATATACACTACAAAGCAACAAACCTCAATAAAACACAGTAGCTACATTATGCATGAGACATACACTATGAAGCAAGAAACATAAGAACTAATTGCACCTAAATATTAATATTTATTTTTCACACATAAAATAGTTACATAATACATTAATCCCAAAGTCGTTTAACTTTTCATATATCTCAATGGTTTTATGTATATACATATATTAAAAAATAAGTATATAAATTGAACAAAATGATTTTATGCATATGCCTAACTTAAAAAAGATTGTTAAGCATATATATCTTCTACACATATATATCTTTTGCATAGACATATCGTTTGTACATATATATCTTCTGCACCTCCGCACATGTATATCCTTTGCACAACCAATACAACACAACAAACTTCCATAAAACAAATTAGCTATATTATGCACGAGACACAAGCTATGAAACAATAAACTTCAATAAAACACAATAGATGCATTATCCATGAGGCATACACTATGAAGCAACAAATTTCAATAAAACACAGTAGGTGCATTATGCATGAGGCATACAACATGAAGCAAGGAGCGAAGGAAGTAAATGCACCTAAACATTAATATTTATTTTACACACATAAAATAGTTACATAAAACAACTTTCTTTTGTTGATAATCAATAAACCTTAACACCAAAATCTTTTAACTTTTTAGATATTTCAATGCTTTTACGTATATACATATATTAAAAAATGAGTATATAAAGTGAAAATTTCTTTTATGCATATGCTTAACTTAAAAATCCTATTAAACATATATATCTTCCGCACAAATACATATTTGGCACAACCATATAGCCTGCACATATATATCTTCCACCCATCCACATGTATATCTCACGCACAGTCAATAAAACACAACAAACTTCAATAAAACACAGTAACTCCATTATGCAGGAGGCATACACTATGAATCAACAAACTTCAGTAAAAAATAGGAGCTGCATTATGCATGAGGCGCACACTATGCAACAATAAGCAGAGGAAGTAATTGCACCTAAACATTAATATTTGTTTTACACACATAAAATAGTTACATAAAACAAATTTCCTTTGTTAATAATCAACAAACATTAACACCAAAGTATTTTAACTTTTTAGACATCTCAATGCTTTTACATATATACATATATTAAAAAATAAGTATATAAAGTGAAAAAAAAAAGATTTTATGCATGCCTAACTTAAAAATCATGTTAAACATATATATCTTTCACACATATATATCCTTGGAACAGACATATAGTTCGCACATATATATCTTTCCCCCATCCGCACATGTATATACACCACACAATCAATAAAACAAAACAAACATCAACAAACTTCAACAAAACATAGTAGCTCCATTATGTATGAGGAATACACTATGAAACTACGAACTGCAATAAAACACAGTAGTTGCATTATGCATGAGGCATACACTATGAATAAAGAAGCAGAGGAACTAATTGCACCTAAATATTAATATTTATATTACACACATAAAATGGTTACATAAAACAATTTTCTTTCGTTGATAATCAACAAACATTAACACCAAAGTCTTTTAACCTTTTAGATACCTCAATGCTTTTAAATATATACATATATTAAAAAATAAGTATATAAAATGAACACAATGCTTTTATGCACATGCCTAACTTAAAAAGTATTGTTAAACATATATATATTTTGTACAGATATATCTTCAACATAGACATATCATTCACACATATATATCTTCTACACCTCGACACAGGAATATCCCCCACACAACCAATAAAACACAACAAATTTCAATAAAACAAACTAGTTGCATTATGCACGAGGCATACACTATGAAGCAACAAACTTTAATAAAACACAATAGCTGCATTATGCATGAGGCATACACTATGAAGCAAGAAGCAGAGGAACTAATTGCACCTAAATATTAATATTTATTTACACACATAAAATAGTTACATAAAACATTAACACTGAGGTCTTTTAACTTGTTAGATATCTCAATATTTTTACGTATATACATATATTAAAAAATAAGTATATAAAGTGAACAAAATGATTTTATGCATACGCCTAACTTAAAAAATATTGTTAAACATATATATCTTCTACAAAGATATATTTTCAACACAAACATATTGTTCACACACACATATCTTCAGAATCTCCGCACAGGTATATCCCCCGCACAACTAGTAAAACACAACAAACTTCAATAAAATATAGTAGCTGCATTATGCATATAACGACCCTCCGTTACACCTAAGAAAAAGAGAAGCACAAAAGACAATTTTTTTTTTTGCATTAAGAAATTAACATCAACACATGATCACAACAACGCCTAATCAACAACATCATAAGTAAAAGCAATACCAACTACTCATCATGGAAATCACTAACGACACATTCAATGCATCAACGAAGGATAGTGACACATAAACATAAGTAGCGTAGCAGATCAACACATCATAATCATCTTGAAATGATTTACAACACGTACAATCAAATAATGAATATAAAATGACTACCCGCCCGACCTACCCTGCAAGATTAGGACCTCCAAGTCACATAAGCAACGCTCAAGCCTAGGTTCCAATTGATTTTAACCATTTAAGGTTTAAGGGCTGATGACTGTTCTGAGGAACAAGGAGGTGTCTACATCCCACTAACAAACAAGTCCAATCATCAACTAGATCCATCCATCAATCCTATTCATCAATTAATCATGGCGCAAGGGTAATCAATATCGTTATCAATCAAACATCAACAATTAAATATTCGTTGCGCGTGAGAGTAAACAATTATAGAACAATCACATGTCGACTTAAGTAAGGTGCAAGATAAATCTAGTCACTAAATCAGTCATATATCTAATAAATTCACGACGCTAGATTAGTTAACATTTAAATTCAAGGTGCAAAAGAATAATGACGAAGCAATCACATGCCCACTTAAATTAAGGTGCGCAAGTAAATTTTTTTACTAAACCAATCATGCATCATCATTATTGCAGGGGCGCGGGTAATCAAGCTAGATCATTTTACATCCATCGTTAATCCAATGCGCAAGCAATCCAATAATTTAATCACAACATAATCCATGGCGCAAGGTAAATTTATAACTCAATCATTCATCAATTATTAATTATTCATTTCACGAGAGAAAACTATCGATTTATCTCATGGCACAACCAAGCTATATACTCACCAATAATACATCAATTTAAGGGAAGCAATAGTAAATTATACACATATCATTATACATCAGCGTTGTTCATAATGCAGAATTCATCAACATTTATATCGTGGTGCGTGAATGATTTATTTGCTTAAGTAATCACCCCTCTACATTTTCAAGGTGCGCAAACAATCTAATTGTTAAATTGATCACACATCAACATTAATCAAGGCGCTCATGTAATCAAATCACATCCAAACATTCAATACATCTCTTTTAATACATGGCGCAAAATAAGTATCAATTCCAATTCATGCGCAAAGTAGTCATGTTTTTCAATGAGGCTTACAATTTACATTGTAAAGTCCCCAAATTAGGTTCTATTAATCTACAATAGTCCTTCAACAATTTAATTCATACTCAAGTAAAGTCGATACATCACCTAAATGCATGCATGAATATAATTCTTTCATTCATTTATAGACTGACCCAAAAATAAATCAAGCATTCAGTAGAGCATTTTATTGACAGGTCATAGATCTCTAAAGTGCTCATTAAAATTAACATTGATATATAAAATGACACTTAACAACGAATATTAAACTTGATGTAATATCCCACTCTTGTGTGCACTGAGCAGACTTATTCTTGAGGACACTTGCGTGCAAGTGATCCAGTTCTTCATATGATTGGTTGATTTGATTATGATTATGAGATATTGTGGATTTGATCTTATGTTATTTTTGTTGTATTTACATCAAAAAGTGCTATTGACTGGGTTCTCCTAAGTGTGCAGGACTCTAGACGTTGAGGATGCTGAGGCATCGATGAAACCCATTGAACTCCATATCAAGTCAGGGAATGGACTGTTAGGGTTTAAATGTTGTTGATGTGACATATGTACATATGATTAGATATTATGATGTGGATTGTTATTGATGACATGGTTCGTTGATGGATGCAGACTGATGATAGCTTGCCGACCATAATCACATTTGGAGTAAAGGGGTCCCGCACAAAAACTAGAGACATTGAGGGAGAGGTGTGGCAACAACCCTTCCACAGCCTACTAGCACTCCCGTCGTGGATCGAACTGCAGGTTAACGATTACCTAGTTTGAGAATAACCACGATGCCATGAGGGCAGACTATGACAGTCGCTCGTGATGATTCTAAGGGGTGCACAATAAGACAGGGTTCTTATTCCTTAGAGGCCCTTAGTCTCCCACAAGATCACCTGACTGAGTATTGACTCTAGGGGTTTGACGTCTACCAAATTCATTCAAGAGGCGAGTGACACCCTTGGAGCATGTAGTGCGTCTTTAAGGGCATGTCGCGCAAATAAAATAGAAAGAGGTGAGTGGCATCCTTGGAGCACGTAGTGCATCCTGAAGGGCACGTCGCCATTTTAACTGATAAGTTAATAAACCTAGTGCCTAGAAAACTATGCCTCCTTAGGACCTGGTCGTCCTTAAAATGAATGAAGTGACGAGTAAGTCTAATAACAAATTTTCCCTTAAGAACTATCGCCAAGCCTAGTGAATTTAAAACCTAGGTCTAAGTAGAACCTTTGAACAAAAATAATTAGACATATAACAAGAAGGGGGTAAAGAAATTCAAACTTTAATTATTAAAGTAAAAATTATATTGGAGGATTAAATTTATTAAAAGGGTAAATGGTTGTTTTTTCACACTTGCTAAATCTGATTTTTTTTAATTAAAAATAAAAGGGGGAACTTAAAGAAAAAGGGAAACTTAAAGAAAAAGGGGGAAACTTAAAGAAAATGGAAACTTAAAGAAAAAGGGAAACTTAAGGAAAAGGGGAATGTCTAACTTAGTAGGGAATCTAGCCTTTGGAACTTTCTATTTATGAACTCAACTAGGAATTAAGTAAGGCATAAGTCATTTAAGAATTGTAAGGGAATTTTGGGACATCGAGGAGCGTTTTTATGAATGCTTTTAGGTGGGTGAGGGAAATAGGAATTTTTAATTAATTAATAAACTTGATTTTCTGGTGCAACTAGGGGATCAGGGGACATGTGTACTGGGGAGGTTTTTCCTAATTAAATAAATGAAAAAGGAATCTAGTGAGGGTTTGGGAAACTAATGACTAAGAAACTCTATAAAAAAGATGACAGAGGAGGAGTATGGATTACATATGGCCTGTGTAACATTATGCTGCTGAAATTTTATCTTTACTGAACTTTCTCTTGTGGGAGTTGGGATACTCAGTTCGGGTAATGAGTGGTAGCTCGACCTTGTGAGGCAAGTTGGGATCTAACATTCTCTGGTATTGTGTGCTTATCCCCTTTGTGGCGCAGGTGACTCAGGGGAAAGAAGAGTACCCCTAGCGTTGGCTGGGAGGTACCGGTGAGGTCACATCGGTTGGCTACAAATACATTACTAAAATTATTGAAATAACAAATCAAAAGGATACGGACAATCATTACACAAACCTCTTGATTTGTTGGAAATTCGTGTCTAGTTAACTCTAACAGTAAGTTAATTTTGAATCTAAGCATGGGCATTTGTACATCTGAGATTATTTTTCCTTAGTTATCAAAACCTGAATTTTTCTTCAGCTCATGTTGTGAACTCAAGGCAATTGAAAATATATATCTTTGGAATCTATGTGTAACATCCCACTCTTACGCACACTGAGAGAACTTATCCTTGAGGACACTTGTTTGCAAGTGATCCAAATTATTATACTATTGGTCGTTCGATTATGATTATGAGACATTATGGATTGACGATATGTTATTTTGTTGTATTCACATAGACAGGTGCTATTGACTGGGTTCTCCTAAGTATGCAGAACTTTGGACATTGAGGATGCAGAGGCATCGATGAAACGCCTTGGAATCTGGATCGAGTCAGGGAGAGGACTGTTGGGTTTGAATGTTATTGATGTGAAAAATGTACATATGATTAGATGTTATGATGATTGATTATTGTTGCTTACATGATTCATTTATGGATGCAGGTTGACGATAGCTTGTCGACCAAACTCACATGTGGAGTAGAGGGGTCATGCAGGACAACCAGAGACTTGAGGGAGAGGTGTGGCAGCATCCCTAACACAACCTACTGGCACTCCCGCCATGGCTCGAACTGTAGGTTAACGATTACCTAGCTCAAGAAGACCCACAATTCCACGAGGGAAAACTGTGACAGTCGCTCATGATGACTCTAAGGGGCGCACAATAAGGCATGGGCCTTATTCATTAGACGTCCTTAGTCTCCCATAAGATCACCTAGTGGAGTATTGACTCCAAGGGTTTTTGACGTCTACCAAAGTGAGTCAAGAGGCGAGTGGCACCTTTGGAGCACGTAGTGTGTCCTAAAGGGCACGCCGTGCAAGGAAAACAGAAAGAGGCGAGTGGCACCCTTAGAGCACGTAATGCGTCCTGAAGGGCACGTCGCACAAGGAAAACAAAAAAAATGCGAGTGACACCCTTGGAGCACCTAGTGCATCCTGAAGGGCACATCGTGATTTTAACTGGTAAGTGAATAAACCTAGTCAACCCTAAAATGAATGATGTGATAAGTAATATTTACAAACAATTTTTCCCTAATAAAAATGTCGCCCAACCTAGTGAAATTAAAATCTAGGTCTAAGAAGAACACGTGGTCAAATAATAATAATAATAATAATAATAATAAATAAACATGTAACAAGAAGGGGGGTAAGAAATTCAAATTTATTTATTAAAGTCAAAATTATAATGGAGGATTAAAATTAAAAAAGGGAAATGGTTGTTTTTATCTATTTTTGCTAATTTAATTTTAGATAAAAAGAAAAGAGGGTAAATGGGTGTTTCATCTACACTTACTAATTTAATTTTTAATTAAAGAAGAAAAGGGGGTAAATGGTTGTTTTATCTACACTTGCTAATTTGATTTTTAGTTAAAAAGGAAAAAGAGGGAAACTTAAAAAAATAGGAAACTTAAAGAAAAAGGGGGAAACTTAAGAGAAAGGGAAATGTAAAGAAAAAGATGAATATCTAACTTAGTAAGGAATCTTGCCCTTGTAACTTTCTAATTATGAACTCAAGTAGGAATTAAGTAAGGCGTAAGTCGCCCCGTATGGGGTGACAACTGGAGAACGAGGGCCACCTGGCTGTGATTTAAGTCGGGGTTTAAATGAGGATAGCCCTCCCCTTAATGCTTGCATTACGGATGCAGGCTTATCATAATCGCACTGCAATGGGAGGACGCCTCGAGCGAGTGAGCATTTACGAGCTCGGTGGGTGCAAAGCTAAAGGCGGGTATGGGGGTATTCGGTCAGCTTATTGGATTCTTTTCGCTTCGATCCTGGACCTGCTCTGTGTCTGGAGAATTCCAGTTGGTAATCAAGCTTTTAACGGGTATCAGTTTGTGTGTATCGCTGGCAGAGTGCCTGGCAGCATGCCAAGAAAATGGGGTGTGCCGCGAGGAGGTTCCGCTTGGTATGCCCGTAAGGAGCAGCGCAAGCGCAGGGGGCAGCTAGAGCGAGCTCTGGTTATGGCCACCTCTATACTAAGACAGAGAGCTCGCGCCGAGGAAAAAGATCTGCTTTCTACCATTGCTGAGGAGCAATTGGGTTGCAGAAGTCTGGACACTGTCAAAATTGAGGAGAGTACCGAGCATTTCTACCCGGCATGCATCGTCGAGGAAGACCTGGCGCTAGCGGATTTGAATGCCATGGCAATGCCGAGCGACAAACTGATAGAGCCTCGCCGAGGGGATGGATTCCACATGCTGAAGATGGACGACGAGGCTCCTGGGTGCATAATTGAGGAAGAACTTCCCGAGCAGGACATGGTGATTTCGGCGGCAATTGGTGATGCGCAGGGCGACGAGCAGCAAGCAGACGAAAGGAACGGTGGGTAGGTTGACAGGATGCCCGATGTTCGTGATGACATGCATGGCTTTCTCTGTAGCGAAGAGCACCTGTCCTTGGTGTTTGAGCTCCGAGGCCACTTGGCCGACCTGGAGCACCGGGCACTTGTAATGGGACAGCGCCTGGATGTGTTATTCGATGCCTACTCGGATGCTCCTGATCGACGCAAATGTCCACTCTGCGCGCAGTCCTTCGCCATCCCAGCCGACGCCACTTGGAAAACCGACGAAGAAGCCAGGTCACCAACAACCTAGGATTTTCATGTTTTATGTTTTTAGCTTTTTGTTATTGTGTTTACTTGTCCTTAGACTTTAGGCACCTGTCCTGGTTTCCTTCGGGTAGGACAGGTGCCAACAGAATATAGCTGTTTTGGACATGTACAAATGCTGGTTTCCGGTCTCCGACAACATTCTGAACGACTAAACTCTTGACCATGTATACTCTGTTACAATTTTTGGTTAATATATTATAGCAGGGCCTGCCCTTTTTTATTTAAAAAAAAAAAAGTAAGGCATAAGTCATTTAAGAAGTGTAAGGGAATTTTGGGACACCCAAGAGAATTTTTAGGAATGCTTTTAGGTGGGTGAGGGAAATAGGAATAATTAATTATTTAATAAAATTAATTTTCTAGTGCAACTAGGGGATTGGTCGACATGTGTATGGGGGAGGTTTTTCCTAATTAATTAAATGAAAAAATAATTTAATGAGAATTTGGGAAAGTAATTACTTGAAAACTCTATAAAAAGGATGGAGGAGGAAGAGTATGGATCTCATCTTTATGAGTAAAGTTACGCTGTTGAATTTTTTCCTTGACTGAACTTTCTCTTGTGGGAGTTGGGATACCCAACTTGGGTAACGAGTGGTAGCTTGACCTTGTGAGGTGAGCTGAATGCTAGCAGTTCTTTGGTATTGTGTGTGTGGCCCCTTTGCGGCTTGGGGGGCTCAGGGGGAAGAAGAGTACCCCTAGCGTTGGTTGGGAGGTACCAATGAGGTCACATCGGTCGACAAGCGAGAGCTGGACAGAGCGTGCATGGGAAAATAACTTCAGAGCCTTCGTGTTTGACTAAGGTACGCCTGTTAAAGTTGTTACTTGCAATGAATTTAATTTACACATGTTACTTTTATGTGCTCGGTTGAAGATTTCATTGCCTTGAGTTTTCCGAACCTGCTTTCCTACGGTATTTGTAATCCCCTTGCTCGCTATATTCTGGATTAATTTTCCATGGAAAACCCCACCTCTGATTGCATTGACTTCTCTACATTTTATTTTATTGATTATTGTGAAGAAAATTTGAGTTTTATCTTCTGTCTCTTATCCCTTTAGTTATTAGTCCGTGCCTGAGCAGTGGGCCAGGAGCTGAATCGACAGTCATCACTTAAGTGTTTAAAGACCTATAGATTCAAATGACCTACTTTCATGTGCATGGATAATAAGTGAAGGATAAATTTCACCCAGTTATCAAACCCTTACTTACCTCTGCATTTTTCTCTTGTGATTAATCTCAATTCCTTGTGCCTTATTGTGCTGAGTATCTTTGCGTTTTTGGTTGATTAATCTCTAATCGATTAGACTCTGCGATTTTGTTTGATTATCTTTGCGCTTTATCTTTGCGATTTCTTGACATTTTACCCAACGCTTGATTGGCAAACCTTTGCGATTTTATTTACTAATCCCATAAATTGTTTGGTATCATCGCTGCGATTTTAATGATGAATCGTAGTGCTTGGTTGGTTATTGACTGCGATTTACCTGTATTGACTGCGATGTAAATATTGACTGTGTTTTTAAGATGTAGTGATTTCTATTGTAATATATAGTGACTGGGATTTTATACACTATACAATCTTTTAAAATAAAATGATTACGAATTTACCCAAGTGCTGTTACTTGGCAGAGAGTTCGTTGATAGAGTTTTTGTCTCCTTTTTACATGCTTTTACCAACGATTTTAATTTTGAGCGATTTCACTTTTTCTACATAGCGATTTACCCGTTTATTTTACCCATCAATATCCTTACTAGAGCGCCTTTACTGTTGGGCAACGATTTATTCATTAACCATGATTTTATTCTGGGCGTTTTCTTAAGCATTTAAATTTCACTTTTAACATGTATTTTACACAGTGATTCTGCTGGGCAACGATCCATTCTCCTTAGAGTTTCCATCCCACCTTAAACGTAATTGTTAGACAACGAATTGTATGCTGTGTAGTATATGACAACACTTTTAATGACTACGTTTTCAACCTGTGTATGACAATGAAATCATACTTGAATGGAAATGAGTTTACACTTTAAATGACTACGTTTTTAACCTTTATGTGCGTCTAGTTTTTGAAGTCGTTTCTCCATTGAAATAACCATTCTAGGTGTCCAGATGGAAAACGTTTTTATTGTTAAATAACCATTGTATGCGGCTAGTTGAACTCATTTTTACCCATTTGTTTTACCCCATTTCATTTTGTCCAGTTCATTTTACCCAGTAATATTAATTGAATGTGTTTTGATTTCATTTCTATGTCTGCGTTTGCTTATTGTCTGCAATTTTCTTGGTGTTTTTCCTAGCTAAGGTTGTGCCCCCTGGGCGAACTTATTAGCGTTGACAACGATGCATATTACGAAGATGTATCATATAACTCATTGATATCTATGATTACACATAAATATCGTATTAACTCCGTGTTTTCCCTTAAATATCTTGTCAGACAACAATTTTATTGTGAAAGAAATTACCATGATTATTGTTACGAATTTCAACGATTATTGATGAGCAATTACAACGATTAAGGTTGAACAAATTATTCAGTTTGTAACTTGTATATAATAGGATGCATGTTTCGACCTTTAAGTTCGGTGACCTATATAATAGACAACAACCATCATTTTGGTAGACAACATATTATACAGATGGCATCGATCTTTATACATACAACAATTATTAGATTTGTTAGACAACAATATTCGATATCAATATTAGTTAGCAAAATATTTTTGTGGGAATGATAGCATGTTATTGTAGAATGGATTCTCGAGGGAATATTTCATCGATGGCTAAACACGTCCTTTAAATGATGTATGCAGCAATAGAATTTGTTGTGCAAGAATTTATTGTGTTGTATGAATGCTATAGTCGTCAGATTCCCTTGCGTCTTGTGGACTTGTTGCTTGGGTGCGTGGGTATAGTCTTCTTGTAAGTTAATTTAGTCTCCTAGCGCGTGGGATTCTTCTTGGGTTATTGGTCTAGATATGTTATGTTGCGCCAGGGTTACTTTCACGCTATCACTTGGTGACAACATGAATCCTGATGAGGGAATCATCGCGCACCCTGATGGATAGAGGCGAACAATAACCTGGCTGGAGTCTTGTGCTTCTTGATGTGGATGTCTCGTTCATTGTAGTGGATGTTGGTTATTAGTCTGTAATGCCTTAATGCGTTGGTCTTTGCATGCCATAAAGGTTTCTAGTTATTGGTCGACGAAGCCGCTGTGTCAGGTGGTTGATGTTTTCCTTTAGCTTGTAGGTGTTATCTTGCTTGTGTTGGGTGGGTAGTTGTTTTTATCTGTCTTTGATTATCGCATGTTTCATCTAGTTGCATGAAGTGCAAGTGTGTTGAGTCATTGTTGTCTGTTGCCTGAATGTGTAAGTTGTGTTCGTCGTCAAGTCCTGCTGATTATTTGTTGTCGTTGATTGCCGTCCTACTTTAAAAAAAAATTACACTTGCTTTGCGTCGCATGTAGTCGTAATGATTCGGGTCGTTACATATTTTATCAGAGTGGGTTCAACCCTTAGACAGTGGATCGCCATGCATTCCACTACAATAAACCCTTGAGTTTTAACTTAGCGCTAATTAAAAAATTTAACGTGTCCATGTGGTGATCTCGATTAGAGGACGCCATAGAGGTTCACAATGTGATGTCGTGGAAGGAGGTGTGATGCCTTCGGAAGTGGCCGCACCCTCAGAGTCTAACCCCCAAGGGGAGGAAGAAGTCCTTGGGATGGATTCGATTGTTGTAATGGATGATGATGGTATGACAAGGTCCTTTTAGAGATTTTTAGAGGCCTTGATTCACCATTTGTACTGAGATGAGGCCAGGGTGCCTGTACCCCTGAGGGTCTGCAATGTGCCCCCCTAGTACCGTTAGCATTCACCAAGAACTCAAAAGGGATGAGTTCTCAAGTCTACGAGTGCTGAAGATAGCTGATCTTTTGAGTCATGGATGGAGAGAAAGGCATTGTGATTCAAACTTCGTGGTTATGACCTCCAACATGAAGGTCCGCAGGGTGGTCTTTCAATTGAAGAGGAGCACTCTTCTATGGTGGAAGACGCTCCTGCCTCTTTTGAACATGGAAGTTGGAGACGTGCCATGGGAGCTGTTCAAGGAATGGTTCCGAGAGAGGTATATGTCTAAGGAATTCATTGAGAGTCAGCTCAACAAGTTCAACGCCTTGTGACAGGCCGACCGTACGATGCCTGAGTATGAGGCCCGTTTTATTGAGCTGCTTCGATACTATCCACACTTGGATACTTGTACTTCACAACCTTAGGGTCTTATGATGTTGTGATCGATATGGAATGGATGGAATCACATGATGTGATACTCGAATGTAATATGAAATGGTTGAGCTTGGTCGTTAATGAGGGACAAAGATGCGTGATTGTATGTCGGAAAAAGGGAGTCTCCCTGAGGTTCATCTCTTCCTTGCAACTACGAAAGACCATGCGCAAGGGATGTAAGCTTTATGCGATCCTTGCATTAAACAAGAAGGGAGTAGAAGAAGGTCTAGAACACCTTCCAGTGGTGAGAGAGTTTGTGGACGTCTTCGCTGAGTAGTTACCTGGGATGCCGCTAGAGAGGGAATTGGAATTTACCATAGACCTAAAACCGGGGACTGAACCGATAGCAATAACGCCTTATCGGATGTTGACTCCGGAGTTTCAAAAGTTGAAAATGCAAATGAAGGAGTTGCTGGACTTGGGACTTATACATCCTAGTGTGTTACCGTGGGGTGCGCTTGTTATTTTCATTCAAAAGAAGGATGGCTCGTGGAGACTCTGGATTGACTACCATCAATTGAACAAGACAATGATCAATATTCAGTATCCGTTGCCAAGGATTGATGATTTGTTTGATCATATGAAGGGTGAGACGCTGTTTTCAAAGATTGACTTGAGATCAAGGTATCACCAATTACAGATCAAGGAGGATGACGTCCCTAAGGCCGCCTTTAAGACGAGATTTGGACATTCGAGTTTACTGTTTTACCTTTTATACTAACAAACGCCCTTGGGGTATATATGAGTTTGATGAACGGGGTGTTCCGCGAATACTTGGAAAAGTTTTTCCAAGTATTCATCGATGATATTTTGATTTACTCTCGGACGTTGGAAGAGCATGACGAGCACTTGCGCTTGGTATTACATTGTTTGCGAGAGAACAAATTGTATGGGAAATTGTCTAAATGCTCATTTTTATCAATCAAAGATTCACTACTTAGGGCATGCCATCTCCAACGAATGTATCGCCGTGGATCCAACAAGGGTCAAGGCTATTATGGAATGTCCTGTGCCGATGAATGTCTCGGAAGTGCGTAGCTTCATGGTTTTAGTGGGATACTATCGACGGTGCGTCGAGGGTTTCTCAAAGATAGAAAATCTGATTACAGAATTGCAGAACAAGAAGTTCGTTTGTACCAAGAAATGCGTGGAAGAATTTCAGAGGCTCAAGAAGCTGTTGACAACAACACCGATACTAAGGGTCCCTGACATTGACACTCACTTCTTGGTATGCACTGACGCATCCAAAGAAGGCTTAGGCAGAGTCTTGATGCAAGACGATCAAGTGATCACTTACATCTCGAGAAAGTTGAGAAGGCATGAGGAGAACTATGCGACACACGATTTGGAGTTGTTATCCATTGTTTATGTCTTGAGAGTTTGGAGACAATATCATATTGGACAGAAATTGAAATAAAAACGAACCACTGTGGACTACAACACATCTTTACGCAAAGCGACTTGAACGCACGACAACGACGTTGGTTGAAATTGATTAGCGAGTACGATTTCAAGATTACTTACATAAAGGAAAAAGTGAACAGAGTGGCTGATGCATTGAGTCGGAGACCACACATATTTTTGGTGGGTGATGCCTCTTCAGACGAATCTACTTGAAAAGATTCTATTTTTACAATGCGACGAAGATTCGTACAAAGAGGTCAAGGATTTTTCGGACAAAACACAATGATGGTACCAATATTTGAAGGATTTATGTTGGACAACGATGGATTATTGAGATTTAACAATCGAATTTATGTACCACTGAACGATGATTTGAGGAGTTTGATCCTAAACGAGGCAATGTACACGGGTCACCTGGGAGTCACGAAGATGAGGGAAGACCTTAAACCCTTATTTTTCTGGAAAGGAATGAAGGCAGACATAGAAAACTACGTGGCAAGATGTCTAGAATGTTAGTAGGTGAAGGTTGAACATAGACATCCAACATGATTATTATAGCCACACGCTATTTCGAAATCAAAATGGGAGGTCATTTCGATGGATTTCATTGTTGGATTGGCACTGACGACAAGGAGAGACGACTCGATTTTTGTGGTAGTCGACACTCTGATGAAGAGTGTTCATTTATTCCTCTGCGTATGACATATTAGGCACCGAACATAGCTAGAGTTTAATCAGCAACATTGTGAGGGTATGGCGTGCGTAAGAGGATTATATCCGATAGAGGATTGATGTTTACAGGATGATTTTGGACTAGTTTCCAAGAGGCCTTGGGAACCCAACTTAAATTCAGTACCACGTATCACCCGGAGACAAATGGGCAGACCGAATGAACAAGCCAAATACCGGAGGACATGTTGCGTATGTACATTATGGACCAACATAAGCATTGGGAAGAGTTCTTGCCACTAGTAGAAATTATGTATAAAAACAGTTATCAAAACACCATTAAGATGGTGCCTTTCGAGTTTCTTTACGGGCAACCGTGTCAGGTGCCTTGAGTTGGTATTGGCTTGAGGATAGGGTCCTAGTGGGACCAAAAACGATCCAATAAATGGAATATTAAATGTAAACTATAAGTCAAAGGATCAAGGAAGCACTAGATTGACAGAAGAGATATGCCGATGCACATCGTGTCAACCGTAGTTACAATGTGGCGATCGAGTATTCTTGAGGGTGAAACTATATAAGAGTTCATTCAAGTTTGGAAAGGGTGATAAACGATCTCCTAGGTTCATGGGATCCTGTGAGATTATGGAAAAGAGAGGGCCGTGGTGTAATGACTAGCCTTTCCTGATCCTTGAGGCATATGCACAATGTCTTTCACGTCTCTGTTTGAGACATTATGTTAGTGATCCTACACGTGTTTTGACTTGAGTACCTTGTAGGTATCGGATGAGGGTGCACTCATGGCTAAGCCAATCCACATCCTGTACTGTTAAGGTCCTAACCCGCACATAGGTAGATCAATGTATTCGGATGTAATAAAGGTCAATATTAATAATACCTTTCAATAGAATAGAATAAGGCGGATGTAAGAAGACCTAATAGAAGCTTCCGCTTCTAGAAGGATCTTCCTCTAGATGCTTCTTTTTAGTATAAATAGGAGTCGAGGGTATG
>ML789669.1:228260-241137 GCA_009831015.1 Picea engelmannii
CTGATTCAAAGTGCTATTTCTGTTGCTATTCCGTATATCATTTCTGTGTATTGTGAAGATTATGCTGGATATTTTACTGTTATTCTGTCATTTCTAGCATTTCGTTTCTGTTCTGCATATTTTATATATCTGGTATCTTGCATGTACCATCGCATTCGAAAACTACGACGTTGAACAATAGATCAGGTCAAGGTCCAGTGGGACAACTATAGTCCACACTCGACAACCTGAGATGACGCATATGATATGCACTAGCAGTTTCAATTTTTGTTGATAGATAGACTTATGATATTGTGATACACTTTATTTCGGCACTTATATACTGTGAAACTTCAGGACGAAGTTTAAAACAAGAGGGGGTGTATGTAACATCCCACTCTCACGCATATTGAGCGAACTTATCCTTGAGGACACTTGCTTGCAAGTGATCCTAATTATTATACTATCGATCGTTCGATTATGATTATGAGACATTATGGATTGATGATATGTTATTTTTTTGTATTCACATAGACATGTGCTATTGACTGGGTTCTCCTGAGTGTGCAGTACTTTGGACATTGAGGATGCAGAGGCATCGATAAAACCCCTTGGACTCCGGATCGAGTCAGGGAGAGGACTGTTGGGTTTGAATGTTATTGATGTGACACATGTCCATATGATTGGATGTTATGATGATTGATTATTGTTGCTGATATGATTCATTTATGAATGCAGGCTGGCGATAAATTGCTGACCAGACTCACATGTGGAGTAGAGGGGTCACGCAGGACAACTAGAGACTTGAGGGATATGTGTGGCAACAACCCTGACACAACCTATTAGCACTCCCGCCGTGGCTCGAACTATAGGTTAACGATTACTTAGTTCGAGAAGACCCACGATGTCGTGAGGGTAGACTGTGACAGTCGCTCACGATGGTTCTAAGGGGCGCACAATAAGGCATGGGCCTTATTCCTTAGAGGCGCTTAGTCTCCCACAAGATCACCTGGAGGAGTATTGAATCCAGGAGTTTTTGATGTCTACCAAAGTCAGTCAAGAGGCGAGTGGCACCCTTGGAGCACTTAGTGTGTCCTGAAGGGCATGTCATGCAAGGAAAACAAAAAGAGGCGAGTGGCACCCTTGGAGCACGTAGTGTGTCCTGAAGGGCACGTCGCACAAGGAAAACAAAAAGAGGCGAGTGACACCCTTGGAGCACGTAGTGCGTCCTGAAGGGAACGTCACACAAGGAAAACGAAAAGAGGCAAGTGGCACCCTTGGATCACCTAGTGCGTCCTGAAGGGCACATTGCGATTTTAACTGGTAAGTGAATAAACCTAGTCGGCCCTAAAATGAATGATGTGATAAGTAAGATTTAAAAACAATTTTTCCCTAATAAAGATGGCGCCCAACCTAGTGAAATTAAAATCTAGGTCTAAGAAGAACATGTGGTCAAATAATAATAATAATAATAATAATAAATAAACATGTAGAAGAAGGGGGGTAAGAAATTCAAATTTATTTATTAAATTCAAAATTATAATGGAGAATTAAAATTTAAAAAGGGAAATGGTTGTTTTTTATCCATTTTTGCTAATTTAATTTTAGATAAAAAGAAAAGAGGGTAAATGGGTGTTTCATCTACAATTACTAATTTAATTTTTAATTAAAGAAGAAAAATGGGTAAATGGTTGTTTTATCTACACTTGCTAATTTGATTTTTAATTAAAAAGTAAAAAGGGGGAAACTTAAGAAAAAGGGAAATGTAAAGAAAAAGCTGAATGTCTAACTTAGTAAGGAATCTTTCCCTTGGAACTTTCTAATTATGAACTCAACTAGGAATTAAGTAAGGCGTAAGTCACTTAAGAAGTGTAAGGGAATTTTGGGACACCAAGGAGTGTTTTAGGAATTCTTTTAGGTGGGTGAGGGAAATATGAATAAATAATTATTTAATAAAATTAATTTTCTAGTGCAACTAGGGGATCAGGTGACATGTGTACAGGGGAGGTTTTTTCTAATTAATTAAATGAAAAATGAATTTAATGAGAATTTGAGAAACTAATTACTTGAAAACTCTATAAAAAGGATGGAGGAGGAGGAGTATGGATCTCATCTTTATGAGTAAAGTTACGCTGCTGAATTTTTACCTTGATTGAAATTTATCTTGTGGGAGTTGGGATACCCAGCTCGGGTAACGAGTGGTAGCTCGACCTTGAGAGGAGAGATGGATGCTAGAAATTATATGGTATTGTTTTCATGGCCCCTTTACGGTTCAGGGGGCTCAAGGGGAAGAATAGTACCTCTAGCGTTGGTTGGGAGGTACCAATGAGGTCACATTGATCGACAAGCGGGAGCTGGATGGAGCGCGCGCGAGACAACAACTTTGGAGCCTTCGCGTTTGACTAAGGTACGCATGTTAAAGTTGTTACTTGCAATGAATTTAAATTACACATGTTAATTTTCTTTGCTCGGTTGAATATTTAATTGCCTTGAGTTTTCTGAACCTGCTTTCCTAAGATATTTGTAATCCCCTTGCTCGTTATATTCTGGATTGATTTTCCATGGCGAACCCCACCTCTGATTGCATTGACTTCTCTGCGTTTGATTTTATTAATTAATGCAAAGTAAATTTGAGTTTTATCTTCTGTCCCTTATCCCTTTAGTTATTAGTTCATGCCTGAGTAGTTGACCAGAAGCCAAATCGACGTTTTCACTTCAATGTTTAAATACCTATAGATTCAAATGACCCGCTTTCCTGTGCATGGATAATAAGTGAAGGATAAATTTCTCCCAGTTATCAAACCCTTACTTACCTTTTTTCTCTTGTGATTAATCTCAATTCCTTGCGCCTTCTTGTGCTGAGTATCTCTACGTTTTTGGTTGATTCATCTTTGATCGATTAGACTCTGCGATTTTGTTTGAATATCTCTGTGCTTTATCTCTGCGATTTCTTGGCATTTTACCCAGCGTTTCATTGGTAAACCTCTGGTATTTTATTGACTAATCCCATAAATTGTTTGGTATCATCGTTGTGATTTTAATGATGAATCATAGTGCTTGGTTGGGTATTGATTGCGATTTACCTGTATTAACTACGATGTAAATATTGACTATGTTTTTAAGATGTAGTGATTGCTATTGTAATACATAGTGAATGCGATTTTATATACTGTACAACGTTTTAAAATATAATGATTACAAATTTACCCAAGCGCTATTACCTGGCAGAGAGTTCGTTGATAGATTTTTTATCTCCTTTTTACATGCTTTTACCGAAAATTTTAATTTTGAGTGGTTTCACTTTTTCTACACAGGGATTTACCCGTTTCTTTTACCCATCAATATCCTTACCAGACCGCCTTTACTGTTGGGCAACAATTTATTAATTAAACACGATTTTATTTTGGGCGTTTTATTGAGAATTTAAATTTCACTTTTAACATGTATTTTACACAGTGATTCTACTGTGCAACGATCCATTCTCCTTAGAGTTTCCATCCCACCTTAAATGTAATTGTTAGACAACGATTTGTATGCTATGTAGTATATGAAAACACTTTGAATGACTGCTTTTTCAACCTGTGTATAACATAGAAATCATACTTGAATGGAAACGAGTTTACACTTTAAATGATTGCGTTTTTAACCTTTATGTGCATCTAGTTTTTGAAGTCGTTTCTCTGTTGAAATAACCATTCTAGGCGTTCGGATGAAAAACGTTTTTACTGTTAAATAACCATTGTATGTGTCCAGTTGAACTTGTTTTTACCCATTTGTTTTACCCCATTTCGTTTTGCCTAGTTCGTTTCACCCAGTAATATTAATTGAATGCATTTTGATTGCATTTCTATGTCTACGTTTGATTATTGTCTGCGATTTTCTTAGCATTTTTGCCAGCTAAGGTAACGCCCCCTAGGAAAAATTCTTGGTGTTGACAGTGATGCATATTACACAACTATATCATATAACTCATATTACTCCACATTTTCCTTTAAATATCTTGTCAAACAACAATTTTACTGTGAACGAAATTACCATGATTATTGTTGAGCGAATTTCATTGATTATTGATGAGCGATTACATCGATTAAGGTTGAACGAATTATTCAGTTTGTAACTTGTATATGATAGGATGCATGTTTCAACCTTTAAGTTCGATGACCTATATAATAGAAATCAACCATCATTTTGGTAGATAACATATTATACAGATGACAACGATCTTTATATAGACAACAATGATTAGATTTGCTAGACAACAATATTTGATATCAATATTAGTTAGTGACATATTTTTTGCGGGAATGATAGCATGTTATTGTAGAATGGATTCTTGAGGGAATATTTCATCGATGGCTAAACGCATCCTTTAAATGATGTATGCAACAATAGAATTTGTTGCGCAAGAATTTATTGTGTTGTATGGATGTTATAGTCGTCAGATTCCCTTGCGTCTTGTCGACTTGTTGCTTGGGTGCATGGGTATAGTATTCTTGTAAGTTAATTCGGTCTCCTAACACGTGGGATTATTCTTGGGTTATTGGTGTAGATATGTTATGTTGCGCCAGGGTTACTGTCACGCCTATCGCCCGGTGATGACATGACTCTTGATGAGGGGATCATCGCGTGCCCTCATGGATAGAGGTGAACAATAACCTAGCCAGAGTCTTGTGCTTCCCGATGTAGACGTCTCATTCGTTGTAGTGGATGTTGGTTCTTAGTCTGTAATGCCTTAATGCATCGGGCTTTGCGTGCCATAGAGGTTTCTAGTTACTGGTCGGCGAAGCCGCTGTGTTAGGTGGTTGATGTTTTCGTTTAGATTTTAGGTGTTGTCTTGCTTGTGTTGGGCGGGTAGTTGTTTTTTATTTGTCTTTGATTATCGCATGTTTAATCCAGTTGCATGACATGCAAGTGTGATGAGTCATTGTTGTCTGTTGCTTGAATGTGTAAGTTGTGTTCGTCGTCAACTCTTGCTGATTATTTTTTGTCGTTGATTGTCGTCCATCTTAAAAAAAAAAAAAAATTGCACTTGCTTTGCATCGCATGTAGTCGTAGCGATTGGGGTCATTACACTATGTATCTTCCACCCACTTCAGTGCTAAATAGCTTGACGATTCAAATTGATGCATAAATGGTCTCAACGACCCGTCTTAAAGGAGCAATAAATCACTTTACAAAATAATTATATTTCTGGAACATTCACTGGTTATCTGATTTTCTGAGTTTGCATTTCGAAACTAATCGACTTATGAATGATGAAGGGTAAAATCTAGAGTTTAAGTTTCGATCAAGTATCCGCGAACCATTAATTACCTTGCTGCTGTCGCCTCCTTCAACCCTTATTCCATCAAACTCCAACCATCATTTTTATAGTCAACTCAACCTTAAAGGTTTCCAAATTGGAAACGTGAAGAGACCGATCATTTATTAAATTAAAATCCTGATTTGGGAAACGACCGCGTCCCTGGAATCTATTTCACCTATTTTTATAGTCATCCTTTGCAGCTGAATGACTTTCTTGGGAGTGAGTGGTTTCTAGGTTGATTTATATTTATTACTACACCAAGACTTAGATAGTGCAACGATTTTATTATTTACTACACAAATTTTGTATTGCTATCTGATTTCTAATTATTAATACACAGGGATATTAATGCATCTAAGTTTTCAACTAAAACTACACAGAGAATTATTTACTATCCTTAACCATAACTCGACTTCAACACAACGAGATGCTATTCTATACAATCATATTATTGTTATTATTGTCTAAAAATTTAATCGTTATTATTAATCGTTACAAATCGTTATTATTGTTTTATTGTCCAGATAATTAATTTAAGAATTTTGGGATCTCTGCAAAAGTTTATTTGAGTTATTATTGTTTAATTGTCTACAAAATTGATTGAGAACCTTAGGAATTCTACAAAGGTATACTTCAATTAATATTGTTTTATTTTTCCACAAGATTAATTCTAGGAAAAACTTTCTATAGAATCATTTCAAGGAATCTAGATGTTTATAGTTATGTGATACAATGGGAGAATCTGACATAACCATTGTGGTTTATCAAGACATACACTTTGTTAGGTTTAACACTAGGAATAAAATGGATCTTCAAGTAGTGATTCATTAAAGTAGGGTTTCAATAAATAGTTCTTGGAGTTTTCCAAGATTTTATAAGATTTCATAATGAAACTTCATTATCTTGATGTTATTCAATTCCATATTACATTACTATCAATGATCATGTTATTTAGTATTTAGGACCACTGACAGTTTAATTTAGTACCCGGACGCAATGGTTGTCGTTAAGGGTTAGATGCCAATTGCGCTTGGGATTCTTGTGCGCTCGTCACACCGACAACATGAATCCTTAAGTTGGGATCATTGCACACATTGATCGATAACGCATATGAAACCTGGCTTAGGGTCATGCACCTTCCAATGTGGAGGTTGTTGTTTTTATTTTGAGGTTGTACCTGATTGTAACGTTTATAACAGTCTCTCGTTCACTAGGAGGTTTCTAGCTACTTATCATGGAAGTTGTTGTGTTGGACTGATTGATGTTGCTTATGTGTCAAGGAGGTCCTAACTCTGCAGGGTAGGATGGGCGGGTAGTCATTCTTATTTGTCTTTTTGATTTTTGTATGTTACACCCAATGACATAACGCGCTAGTGTGATGGGTCGTTAATTTGTCTTTTTCCTGAATTACGTGCATTGTGTTCATCACCGAGTTGCGCTGATCGTCTGTTGTCGTTGTTACCTTCCTGCTTATAAAAAAATAAAATAAAAATATTTTCACTTGTTTTGCATCGCATGTTGTCGTAATGACGGGGAAATTTACACTTGAAGACTTATAGACACCATAAGGAAAATGATACATATAAAACTAGGTGATCACATTGAAAGAAGATATCTGCCTTTGAATATTACTAACTAAAATCAAATGAAACTAAAGGACACTCCAATGTGTAGGGCATCTTCTAATGCCAAAAACACGTGTAGGAATAAGAAAAAGGCAGGGACTTAATAACTCAGAGACATGAAGGAAAACACAGAGTTGGTAAATTCCCCAACAACGCAGAGATAATGAGGAAAGTTCTGGGAAAAATTAGTGAGCAACACATAGAGATAAAGAAGGTAAAAACTCATGCTGGTTCCCCCACAAGATAGCATGTTTTACACAAAAAAACGCATAGATGAAGATGGTAAAAATGCATGCTAGTTTCCCCCACATCTAGCACGTTTTACACATAAAAACATAGAGATAAACATGGTATAACCGCATGTTGGTTTCCCCCACAGTTTGAGCACGTTTTAACACCAAAAACACATAGGTAAGGAGGGTAAAATATCTTGATAGTTTTCCCCATTGTCTGAGAACATTTTTACACCAAAAACATAGAGGTAAGGAGGATAACAAATCTTGCTAGTTTCCCCCACAGTCTAAGCACGTTTTTACACAAAAAACGTAGAGGTAAGGAGGGTAAAAACTCTTGCTAGTTTCCCCCACCGTCTGTGCACAATTTTACACCATAAACATAGAGGTAAGGAGGGTAAAAACTCTTGCTAGTTTCCCCCATAGTCAGAGCACGCTTTTACACCAAAAACATAGAGGTAAGGAGGGTAAAAACTCTTGCTAGTTTCCCCCACAATATGAGCACACATTTACACAAAAAACACAGAGGTAAGGAGGGTAAAAAATCTTGCTAGTTTCCCCCACCATCTGAGCACATGTTTACACCAAAAACGTAGAGGTAAGGAGGGTAAAAACTCTTGCTAGTTTCCCCCACATTCTGAGCATGGTTTTACACCAAAAATACATAGGTAAGAAGGGTAAAAACTCTTGCTAGTTTCCCCCATAGTCTGAGCACAGTTTTACACCAAAAATGTAGAGGTAAGGATGGTAAATTGCCTGGGCGTCCTTCAACAAAAATGAAGAGGTGGAGTGTGCATTGGCAGAGTAAAAATTTGCTGGAGAGTAAGCAAAAACGTGGGTAAGGATCATAAGATTTTTTTTATCAATTCCAGATCAATTTTGGCTGGCAGTGACCTCATTAGAGAAGACATTTGATTTGGAAAAAATGTGTTATGGATCAAATAGTACAAACTTGGGTTCAAATTAAAGGGCAATGATCAAACATTCTGTATGTAGACATTCAATCTTAGATTGAAATTATTCAGGCGGTGATGAAACATTATGTATGTAGACATTCAAGCTCAGTTTTACATTAAAAATGGTGGTGAAATTATTAGGAATCCGCCTCTAGCATTTATAAAAGCATCTAGGAACTTATCTCTTGATCTTAAGATCTCACACAGTTACACAAGGTAAACAAAAAAACTAGATTATAAAAATTAATCCAATGTGATTACAAATTTAAATAAAATACCATAACCGAAGGCGAGAAGTCAATGACAATATCCCGTGCTTGCACTCCATTCTGCTCCCCGCTTGCTAACCGTGAAGACCTCATCGGTACCTTCCAACCAACGTTAGGGGTACTCTTCTCCCCCCTTAGCCCCCTGAGCCACAAAGGGGCCACATAAAAACACAACCATAAAAATCTAGATCCCAGCTCGCCTTGCAAGGTTGAGCTACCACTCTCTCTTTTTCGAGTTGGGTATCCCAAATCTCACAAGAAAAATTAGTCAAAGAAATTCTGGCTGCATAACTTTACGCATACCAATCATGATCCATTCCTCCTTGTAGCCATTTATTTTATAGATTTTTTCTTAGTGTCCACTTGCCAATTGCACATTAAATTTGTTTTTTAAAAATTAATTAGGAATTACTCTCCCCCGTACACTTGTAACCTGATCCCTTAGTTGCACCAAAAATTCACTATTTAATTTAATTAAATGTCAATTTCCCTCACCCATCCTAAAATCACTCCTAAAATTGCTCCTAGCTATCGCTTTATTCCCTCTATTTCCTTTTTAATGGATGGTGCCTTTCTAAAACTTAGTTGTGTTTAATTTACGAAAGTTCTTTAGTTAGACTAGACTAGATTCCTTTCTATGCTTCCACGTTCCTTTTTATATTTATTTCCTTTCTTATCTTAGTTCCAATTTGGTATTCTTTTGCACACATTTATACAATTAAATCTTTAGATACAATTTTTTACTCTTTCAATTCCTAACTTGATTTTTTTTCATCCCCCATCATTTATTAAATTTATAGTTTAAATTTTTATCTTCTTACCCACTTTAGACTTGGGTTCAAATTTTTAAACTAGGCTTAGAATTTTTAAGGAGATTTTATAATTAATAAAAATTACTCATTTAGTAATTATTTTAAGTCTGACCATGTCAAAACAAATATTTTTTCTAGGCACCTAGGTCCATTGACTCACCTTTATTAAAGATCACAAAGTGCCCTTCAAGACTCACTTCGTTCTCCAAGGGTACCACTTGCCTTTATTCAAGTTTTAATTATGTGACGTGCCCTTCAAGATGCACTACATGCTCCAAGGGTTCCACTCGCCTTTGACTGATTTTGGTATTTGTCCAACCCTTGGAGTCAATACTCCATCAGGTGACCTTGTGAGAGACTAAGGGCCTCTAAGGAATAAAGAACCTACCATATTGTTCTCCCCTTAGAATCTTCATGAGAGACCGTCTCAGTCTGCCCTCACAACATCGTGGATCTCTTGAACTAGATAATCGTTAACCTACAATTCGAGCCACGACATGAGTGCTAGTAGGCTGTGGCAGGGCTATTGTCACAACTCTCCCTTAATATCTGGTTACTGTGCATTTCCCCTTTACTCCTTATGTGAGTCTGATTAGCAAGCAATCGCCAGCCTGCATCCAACAACAAAACATTGTCAATGATCAATAAACAACATCATAATATACCTGATCATATGTCACATATGCATAAATAGAAATACCCAAACCATATACAGTTCATTCCCTGACTCGATCCAGAGTCCAAGGAGGTCCATTGATGCCATCAACATCCTCAATCTGTCAAGTGTCCCACACACTCAGGAGAAACCCGTCAATAACACCTGTCTATACATAGATATCAAATAACATAACATCATAATCCAACAACATCATCATCAGAATCCATAAGCGGAACATACAATCATATACTAAACCGGATCACTTGCACGCAAGTGTCCTCAAAGAACAAGTCAAATCATGTGCGTGCAACAACGGGATGTTACAATGCATGAGACATATACTATGAAACAACAAACTTCAATAAAACACAATAGTTGCATTATGCATGAGTCATACACTATGAAGAAAGAAGCAGAGTAACTAATTGCACCTAAATATCAATATTTATTTTACACACATAAAATAGTTACATAAAAAAAAAATATTTTTTGATAATCAACAAACATTAACAAAAATGTCCTTTAACTTTTTAGATATCTCAATGGTTTTACGTATATACATATATTAAAAAATTAGTATACAAAGTGAACAAAATGCTTTTATGCATATGCCTAACTTAAAAAATATTGTTAAGGATATATATCTTTCGCATAGATATATTTTCGACATAGACATATCATCCACACAGATATATCTTCCACACCTCTGGACAAGTATATCCCCCACACAACCAATAAAACACAACGAACTTCAATAAAACAAAGTAGTTGCATTATGCATGAGCCATACACTATGAAACAACAAACTTCAATAAAACACAATCGCTGCATTATGCATGAGACACACACTATGAAACAACAAACTTCAATAAAACAAAATAGATGCATTATGCATGAGACATACACTATGAAGCAAGAAGCATATGAACTAATTGCACCTAAATATTAATATTTATTTCTTACACATAAAATAGTTACATAACACAACTTTCTTTTGTTGATAATCAACAAACATAAACACCAAAGTTTTAACTTTTTAAATATCTCAATGCTTTTACGTATATACATATATTAAAAAATAAGTATGTAAAGTGAACAAAATGCTTTTAATCATATGCATAGATATATATTTCACACTTATGCACATGTATGTCCTCTGCACAACCAATAAAACACAACAAACTTCAATAAAACACAATAGTTGCATTATGCATGATGCATACACTATGAAACAATGACCTTCAATAAAATACAATAGCTGCATTATGCATGAGACATACACTATGAAGCAACAAACTTCAATAAAACACAGTAGTTGCATTATGCGTAAGGCATACACTATAAAGCAAGAAGCCAAATGAACCAATTGCACCTAAATATTGATATTTATTTTACACACATAAAATATTTACATAAAACAACTTTCTTTTATTGATAGTAAACAAACATTAACTCCAAAGTCTTTTAAATTTTTAGATATCTCAATGCTTATATATATATATATATATATATTAAGTTAGGCATATACATAAAAGCATTTTGTTCACTTTATATATATATATATATTCTATGCGAAAGATATATATCTTTACCAACATTTTTTAAGTTAGGAATATGCATAAAAGCATTTTGTTCACTTAATATGCTTATTTTTTAATATATATGTATATACGTAAAAACATTGAGATATCTAAAAAGTTAAAATACTTTTGTGTTAATGTTTGCTGATTATCAACTTTTATAGGTTGTTGGGGTGAAGTTCAATGTGAGCATCAAGGCTATCTTACCTTTTCATTTAGTTATATTAATTTTCACTATTTGTCTCTTGTGTCGAGAACTCTACCCGCTTTTCTTCCCGCACTCTACTCACTTTGCTTCCCTCAATTTTAACGTGAGAAATCTACCCACTTTTCTTCCCGCACTCTACCCACTTTGCTTCCCTCAATTTTAACGTGAGAACTCTACCCACTTTGCTTCCCACATTTCTTTCATGAGGACACTTTGCATTGGTTCTTGCCCATCCTAACCTCCAAACACTTTACATTGCATCTTGCATATGCTAACCTCGCCATTGAACACTTCACTTATTTACTAAATTTTAGTCCACATTGAACGCTTTAAAATTTTGTTTATTTTTACAAAGTTTTATGCTAAATGTTTTTACTCCAAACACTTTACATTGCTTCCCACATATGGTAATCTCCCCATTGAACATTTCACTTATTTACTAAGTTTTACTCCACATTTAACACTTTACTTTTTTTGCTTGTTTTTACAAAGTTTTATGCTAAATGTTTTTACTTTATTCTAATCATGATTGTCCTCTTTTCATAAACAATAATGCTATATTATTATTATTATATGAATTATATTTTGACAAATACTATTCATTACCCATGCATTTAGTTATATTAAGTTTCATTGTTCAACAAATATTACCAAACTAACTCGGAAAGGACTGCGCTACCATGCAATCCTTGTTTTGTACTAATAACAACATTGCTAAATTGAATTAGTGATTCCATTAGGCATGGAAGAGTTAATATATGCTAAAGTAGCTATGCATACTCTACATTTTTTTATTTCAATAATAACATAAAACACATAAATTCAATGATTGATTAGTGTTAACAACCCTTTTTCAAATGGTGTTTAACGCTAGGTGTGAAAGTTCAATGTCGACAATACAACTTTTACATGTCCATAACCAACAATTTGACTTATTTTCAAGTATATATGTTTAAAGGTGGGACTAGAGAAAAATCCATAAGAGATTACGAGACTAACTTACTAGTAAGTAAGGAAATTTGTCATTAATCCCATAATAAGACTAGTAAAGATGATGAATTTTGTTCTGTTATTTATGTCCCAACAACTTAATTATATTTCTTTAATGAGTGATTTTTATAGCATATTGATCTCCTCCAGTAATTAACAATAATAATGAATTGCCACTGCTTTTAAATATGGCTTCTTGGATTATTAACAAGCATGTTTGTTTGATCGAGAAAAGATTTTAATCCAATGTTGAAACACACAC
>ML789669.1:258377-272153 GCA_009831015.1 Picea engelmannii
TTATCTTTTCGATTTTTTTTTTCTACATTTCAAAAGTTAATTATGCCGATAGGCGTCCCCCTATTGGAATTGATGAGTTAATGAAGCTTTTAATTACAAATTCCAATCTTATGGCCAACATTTAATGATGTCAGCATATTCTTCTTCGTCCTCCTAAATCAATGAATGAGATTTATTGTTCATAACTTCCTTGCATTTATGAATGCATCTGTTAACGTCTTTACTTTTTCACATTTACCTAATCATATTAAGAAATTACTGTAACTCTATGTGATTGCCACGTTTAGATGATTAACAAAGATTAATATCTCTGAGAAACACGTTTGGATGATTAGCAAACACTACCTGTACCTCGTTACCATAGATTGCACGTATCATATTGGAATGTGAACTGATGCCATGTTTGACCTCTGTTCAGCATATCTCCCATACAACTACGAACCACAACTATCATAGTGGCTGAGCGTTCCGAGCATTTCATTTTCTACCAACGATTCCAGTACTCCAAGTGTATCTCAGTCTTAAAAAACCTAACGTTGCCCCTGAACAATAAAAGAATCACACACAATTACCATACGCATTCCCGACTGATAAAAGAAATCATAACATGATTGAAAAACAACAACATAAAGAAATGAAAGCAGTCTTTTCAGTGCTCAGATCACATGAAAAGTCTTCAGGTATGTTTTTTTTGGCACAATATCCAGGGTTTAAAGACATCAACAATACACTTTAGGGTTTTAATAAATCTAAGTCAGATGTTTTTGTTTGGCAGGGTAAACATACGGTGTAAGAGCAAGCGTTGGAAGCTATGAAATACGTTCGCCATATAAAGTGAAAAGTAGTCCAAGACCTTTATCTAGGTCTTCACAATCTGTAAAAAAAAATTGTAAAAAAAATTGGAAGTTCCATACATAGGACCGGTATACGGTTTGTTGAATCAAGGCTTGAATTCGACCATAGTGAAGGAAATTTGGTGGTTTAGGCACTTTGGTGGTTTTATGGGAGGAGGCAGACTAGACAAACCTGAAGAATAGAATAATAGTCGAAACATTGGCCCATACAGAAACCACCACTGAATTCATTAACCTTGTCATTGAACTTTATAAGTCAAACTAATTATGTAGTGCTCTTAGGTTGTCACAATTTGGGTTTTACTAATTATACAAAATCGTATTTATTTTCAGGTCGATTGTTCCGATCTATATAGAATTGGGTTTTATTACATCGGATTTGTAGTAGAATTGGTTTTTATTAATTCTGTCATTCCAATCTGTATAAAATTAGGCTTTATTACTTCCTATTTGTAGTAGGATTGGTTTTTATTAATTTTTCCTTGGTGCTAAATTTGGTTTTTATTAATAATACATCATATGTGTGGTAGAATTTGGGTTTTACTAATTATACACAGTCTTATTTATTTTCAAGTCGATTGTTCCATATATATAGAACTGGGTTTCATTACATGGGATCTGTTGTAGTAGAATTGGTTTTTATTAATTCAACTATTCCAATAGGTATAGAATTGGTCTTTATTACTTCCTATTTGTAGTAGGATTGGTTTTTATTAATTTTTACTTGGTTGGAGAATTGGTTTTTATTAATTTTGTCTTAGTCCGCTCATGGTTGACTGCTAGTTGTGCCTGTAATGGAGTATTGAAATCATCGATATTTTGATTCACTTCTGCCTTGAACCACAAACTTCAATTTGATATTGTGTCGTAAAAGGAGTGTGTTGAGTGTTGGTTGTGCCTCTTTAATTTAAGAGTTCAACAGTTCTTGATATTTTGATATTATGCCTTAAAAGGAGTGTGTTGAGTGCTGGTTGTGCCTCTTTAATTTAAGAGTTCTTGACAACAATTCTTGATATTTATGTTGTGTGTTGACAGAATCTTCATATATTTATGGTACCTAAACTTCCTTATAGTATATTTTGCATTATAGCACAATTACTTTTACATATGGTAATACATTTATAATTTTGAAAATACATAACAATGGAGATTGAATAAATGGTCATGTAATCTAATTAATAAATAATAAATCATTTAGGTTGAATTTATGAGAAGTATGGTATTATTATGGTTAGAAATTTCATATATGTAACTAACTTTAAAATGATGATTTTTTTTTTGCATAAAGAGAATAATTGTGTTAATGTTAAAGGCAACTTTAAAATTATGAATTCTTTCTTGCTTGCATATTGAGAAGAGAATAATTTTGTTAATGTTAAAGGTAGTAGTTAAAGTCATAATGATAAAGTCTATATGTTTCACATGCCCAACAAACAAATCTTTAGGGTTTTACAAGTGTGTTTCCTCCATAAAAACAATCACATTGAATTGGTTTTCCTTTTGTTGAACCTTAAAATCAATATCAATTGGAATCATAACATTAATTGGAAACAAAATCAATATCAATTGGAATCATAATATTAATTGGAATCATAATCTTAGTACTTAGTATTGGTATTACAATATTAATCATAACTTTGTCACTTCCAAACCTTCAACTTAATTATAAACTCATTTACCCTAATTATAAACTATAATTAACATACTATAATTATATTTTTTTAATAATTAGAGTTATTGTCATTTCTAAACTCATTATAATAAATAGGATTAGTAGTAGGAAATCATCAAAATAATTATTATTAATGGTTATTAGAATTAGGATTATTTTTATTATAATTTATTTTATAATAATAAAAAAATAATTTAAATTCAATTTAAATAATAATCTCAAATTCAATTTAAATAATAATTTAAATAAAAAGATAATTTAAATAATAATTGCAAGAAAATGACAATAATAAAAAGACAATTTATATTAAATTTAAATAATAATTTAAAATTTAATTTAAAATAATTGTAAAATTTTTAAAAATATTTATTAATGAAAAAATAAGAGTAAATCATAAGTGTAATGGAAGAATGGAAGTAAATAATAATAATAATGGAATAATAAGAGTAAACCATAATATTATATTATTAGAATTCTTATTATTATTAAATTATTAAATGATGTCCTTAAAACAAGTATAAATAAAGTAGATTTACTATTAATGCCCTTGGAACAAGTGTAATTCATCATCTGCAAAGTTCAAGATGATTTTCTATAAATGTCTTTAGAAAAAGTAAGACTCATAATGGTAAAGTTCAAGATGATTTCCTATCATGTCCTTAGAACATGTATGATTCTAAATTTTCTTCTATGTAATACATCGCATCAGTTCAAAGTTCATATCTTTCTCACAAAGGGAACACTTCATTCATTTTATTTTTTTTAAAACATGGATAGATGTTGCAATGACACAAACATAGGAATGTTGCAATGTGATGAACATAGTAACATCGCAATCTGACAAACAATGCAATGTCACAATATGGTGAAAATAGTAACATCACAATCTGACAAATAGTGCAATGTTGCAATGTGACAAACATAGACATGTTGATGTGACAAACTTAGTAACGTCACGATCCAACGAAAAATGTAACATTGCAATTTGACAAATAGTGCAACATCGCAATCTGACAAACATAGCCATGTTGTCACAACATGATGAGCATATCCCTATCATCTCAATGTGATGAACATAGTAACATCACAATCCAACGAATAGTGTAACATCACAATCTGACAAACATGTCCCTTTCATCACAAGTGATGAGCATATCCCTGCCTTCGTAATGTTTCAAATGTATCCTCATGTTGCAATGTGATGCAAATATACTAACATCACAATGTGACAAACATTTTGAAACGTCACATGTGATGAACATAACCCATTGTCCAATGTGATGTACAGACATTTTCATAACATGTTGAACATAAACCAACCTTTGCATGTGATGAACATAACTCAATGTTGCAATTTGACGAAAAAACCTGAATGTTGCAATGTGACGAACATAGTCATGTTGCAATGTGACAAATATAGTAATGTCACAATGTGATGAACATGGTAACGTCATAATCTAACAAACAGTGAAACGTCACAATGTGACGAACATATCTATGTCATCACAATGTGATGAACATATCCATGTCGTTTGAATGTGACTAACATAGTAACATCACAATAGGACAAACATAGCCCCATCATCGCAATGTGACGAGCATATCCATGTCCTCACAATGTGTCGAACATATCCTCATGTTGCAATGTCACACGAATATATCGATGTCACAATGTGACAAAAATTTCTAAACATCACATATATCAACATTGCAATGAGACGAACATTTCCCAATGTCACAATGTGATGAACATAACCCACTATAAGAATGTGACATACCTATTCAATGCCATATGTGACATACCTACTTCGTAATGTGATGACCATAACCTTAGGATGTCATGTGACGAACAAAACCTGATCCACATTGGAATGCAATAGTGCCATAGTAAACCATCATTAAACATAATCAACATGACCCACCATAATCAACTCCACATGGCCTATGAAGGTCATCCATGGGCATGGTCAATCATACTCATCCTTGATTAATCATAGTCAACCATGGTCATGGTCAACCATAATCAACCATGATCAACGATACTCAACTTTGGTCCACGTCAAGCTCAACCATAGTTCACCATAATCAACCATGAAAAACCATAGTCAACAATGGTCATGGTCAACCATAGTAGACCATACTCTTGGTCATGATCAACAATAATTTACCATAGTTAAGGTAATGGTCAACCATAGTCATAGTTAAGGTCAAACATGGCGAATTTAATCCATAGTCATGGTAACCCATGGTCATGGCCATCCATGGTAATCTATGGAAAACAACTATCAAACATGGCTAACCATGGTCAACCATAGTCAACCATAGTTAACGTTATGCTCAACCATGGTCAACCATATCCAACCATAGTAAACCAAAGTCATCCAAGGTCTAGAAAGTTAATCATGGTCGTAGTTAGTGTCATGGACAATAAATATCAACCATATTCAACCATGGTCAAGGTCAACCAAAATCAACCATGGTCATGGTAATGCATAACCATGGTCAACCATAGTCAACTATAGCAAACCAAAGTCTAATAAGGTCTACTGAAGTTAAGCATGGTCATGGTCAACCATAATTAAGCATGATCATGGTAAACTAAAGTCAACCACAATTAACTATGGTCATGGTCAATCAAGGTCAACCATATTTAACCATAGTCAACCATAATCCACCAAACTAAACCAAGGTGTAACAAAGTTAACCATAGTCATGGTCATTATCATGGTGAAACATAAGAAACCATGATCATGGTCTACCATAGTCAACTATGGTCATGGTCAACCATAGTCAACTATGGTCATGGTCAACCATACTCACAATCATGGTTAACCATGGAGTCATTGTCTACCATAGTCAACCGTAATCTATCATAATCAACCATTGTCATGGTCGACGTGGTCATCCATAGTCAACTATTTCATAAACATTTCATTATTATTTATATTGAAATTTTTATTAAGAAATCTACTAATCTTCATGCATAGTCCTTGTCAACTATAGTCAACCATAGTCAAGGTCAAGGTCAAGATCAACCATTTTCATGGTTAAGGTCAACCATGACCAATGTCACCCATAGTCATGGCCAACCATGGTCAACTATGGTCAACAACTATTAACCATAGTGAACCACAATCAACCAAGGTCAACTTTAGTGAAAGTGGTGCTTAATATCCTTTAAAAATACTATATTATTACTTTGTTAATATATTATTACTTTATTAATCTATTAATTTATTATTGTATTAATATTTTAATGTATATTCATGTAGAAAATGTATTATTGAGGTATTTTTACTTTATTAATGTATTATTTATACTTATTACTTTAATATATTAATGTAATTTTTAAATACTTTATGAATTTTTTATTAATAGATTAATTAATAATACTTTATTAATATATTAATGTTTTAATTAATAATATTTTATCAATATATTAATTAATTAACTAATACATTAAAGAATTATTGTAATAATGTATTAATATTGTATTAATTTATTACTGTATTAATATTTTTTAATGTTTTAATATAATAATACTTTATTAATGTATTATTGTTATACATTATTAATTTATTACTACTTAGTAGTGTATTAATTAATTACTACTTAGTAATGTATTAATTAATAATGTAAGTTACTACTTTAATTTATAGATAACATTAATACATTAATTTATCATTACATTATTAATGTATTAATAGTTTAATAAGTTATATTATAATTAATTTATTAGTATTTTAATTAGTACATTAACGTAATGTAATAATGTATTACTAAATACATTGTTAAGGTTTTCGGACACGGACCTAGGGTTTGGGATTTACCCTGCTCTTGCAGATGGCGGCGGCCTCCCCCATAACTCTCTCCTCTCCTTCGCAAGAGACCGACCTCTCTCGGCCCTTGGCCTCTCCTCCTAGGTCCAGCTCTATGCGACGCTCAGGCGACTCCTCTGGCTCCCTGTTTGGAGCTCCTCCCTCCTTCGTTCCTTCGTTTCTAGCAGCAACAACAAGCTCGTCCTCTGTTGTTCCGCCACTTCCCAATCTGGCCTCCTTCAGAGACATGGTCTCTCAAGGTCGTGTTTCTGGCTTTTCTCAAGTGGTCTGTGAAGATCCATATCCTGTGAACCTTGTGCCTTGAGAAGCGGAGGTTCGTGAAGGTTTCTTTAGATCTAATGATATGTTTTGCAGGTTTAATGGCCTATGGCCTTGCCTCGAATATCTGCACTCTTGGATTGCTTCAGATTGGACTCCCCTCCTCGAGGAGGAAGCTCATGTTTGCCCTTACGTAAAAGGTGTCTTCATAGTGATTTTTGCCTCTTCTAAGGATAGGGATTTGATCTACTGTTCCGGGCCCTGGTTCTGGGGCAGGTCGATTCTGTCTGTGTAGCTTTGGACCCCTTCTTTGGACCCCTCCTCGTCTTCCTTCCCTTCAACCCTCGTGTGGGTAAGGCTCCATGGCCTGCCTATTCATTTTTGGGGTGATTCTTCTCTCAACCATATTGGGAATTCTCTTGGCAAGTTTCATAGTAAAAGTCTGGAAACTAAACTGGGCTTCAATACCTATGCATAGATATGTGTAGAGATGGATTTCAATAAAGGATTCCCAGCGCGAATCACTCTTCAAGGGAAGAACTATTCTTGGACGCAGAAGCTCGACTATGAAAATATTCATTTTAGGTGCAAAATTTTTTTTGAAACAGGGCACTTAGCCAACAACTGTCAGAAACTCCCCGAGAAAAACAAAAACCCTAAGAGTCAACACAAGCCCACATGGTGGGAAGGAGCTCTTTCGGAGTACATGTCACAAGAGTAAGATTTACCTGCAACCCTAATTGTGATGTAAAGGGTACATGTCAGCTCCACCATATGTGAAAGATAATTAATGGTTATTGTAATAATTAATTTTTTTTTGAGTTATTGAGGTCATCCATGTTGTGCCAATAGACACCACTTTTGGTCTGTCCAGTCCAGTATAAATAAAGGTGATTTCCCCATTGAGGAAACACACAACTCACATGTAATTTTAGAATTTCAGCAAGTATATCTTCTAGGGTTGAAGTGCGCACCTCTCTTGGGCACTAGCTTCTTGGTTTTGGAGAGCAACCTTATGTGTGTTAATTCTATGGTGTGGGAGGTCTTTCTCTTGAGAATATAGCAAAGGATTGTTGGGTTTTCTTCCCTTGTTGGGAGGGTTTGCCAGGATATTTCTTGTGCATGGTATTTCTTCTTGTGATCTTGGTTATTGCAACAATTGTGAATGGTGTAGATGCATTTGTTTATGGTTCAAGTACATGACTAAAATTGAAATAAACCTCATGCTTGAGCCTAGCATAGTGAAAATTCAACACTAACTAGGCCTCAAAAACCTCATAAAATCTAGGAATAGACTCCTTCTCGTAGAGAATAGAACTCTACCAAATAATGACCAATAAATTTGATAATTAAATATGATCACACTAAAGAAAAGTGGGATTTACATATCCCAACATATTGGAAGTTGGACAACTTAGGCTGAAGAAAGAACCCAAGTGTTATTGTGAGATGCATCTTTCTTGGATAAATAGTTAGTGGGCCTTTCACCATGATTTAGGGCTTATTTCCTTGACACAAAGATGTTGGTAACAATGACTAAACAATTTTTTAATCAATCTTAGGTTTGAGTGGAATTGAGCCTAGACATTACTCCAATACACATACCTCTGTAAGTTGGCAATTTTCTTCCCAACACCAAAATGTCCTGCAACCTTGGAGGTGTGAGCCTCTCTAATAAGATGCTATTGTTCACCTTTAAGAAAATAGAGGTTGTTGAGCTTGTAGAGTAAACCATTATGGAAATGATAGTCAACCTTTCCATCACCTTCTTCTCTATGAATTTGGCCCTATAGCTATTGAAACACTTGCTTGAATTCCTCATCTTCTATGTATGCATATTTATATGCATCATGAGAAAAAGGCTCCATTTCCATCAAATTTTCCAAAGCTGTAATATTGGGTGTGGGCAGCCGTAAAATCATGCCTGCCAACTTATTTGTGTTACCCTTCTTATACTTTATGACCAAATCAAATTGTTGTAAAAATCCCATCCACTTGTAATTCTTGGTTTGTTGTAGCTTACTCTAGGCTTACAAATAGTGTAGTGGTTGGTGATGTATGTGGATGATGGTATCGTGTCCCATTGGATAGTGCTTCCACTTTTTGACAACTTGTACCAAGGCATCAATACTGCTCCCATGGCATACCCACTTGCACCCATATCCACTTCGAAGGGCTTATGCAAGTTTGGTAGTGCGAGCACTGGTGCTTGATTGATATTTATTTTCAACTCCTCAAATGCCTTATGTTGATTCTTTAACCACTGGAAACTCTTACCACTTGATGTTATGGCATGGAGTGGTGCAACTATCGCTGAAAATGAAGCTATGAACTTCCACAGTATTGTTTTTCCCCAACAAAACTCCTAACTTCAGTGGAATTTGTAGGAACTGGCCATTTCATGATGGCCTCCATATTTGTAGGAACTGGTCATTTCTTCTATATGAATTTGGCCCTATAGCTATTGAAACACCTGCTTGAAGTCATAATCTTCTCTGTATGCATATTTATATGCATCATGAGTAAAAGGCTCCATTTCCATCCAAGTTTCCAAAGCTGTAATATTGGGTGTGGGTGGCCGTGAAAGAATGCCTACCAACTTATTTGTGCTACCCTTCTTATACTTTATGACCTAATCAAATTGTTGTAAAAATCCCATCCACTTGTAATTCTTGGTTTTTTATAGCTTACTCTAGGCTTACAAATAGTGTAGTGGTTGGTGATCTGTGTGGATGATGGTATCCTTTCCCATTAGATAGTGCTTCCACTTTTTGACAACTTGTACCAAGGCATCGATATTGCTCCCATGGCATACCCACTTGCATCTGTCTCCACTTCGAAGGGCTTATGCAAGTTTGGTAGTGTAAGCACTGGTGCTTGACTGATATTTCTTTTCAACTCCTCAAAGGCCTTTTGTTGATTCTTCAACCACTAGAAACTCTTACCACTGGTTGTTATGGCATGGAGTGGTGCAACTATCGTTGAAAATGAAGCTATGAATTTCCACAAGTATTGTGTTTCCCCAACAAAACTCCTAACTTCAGTGAAATTTGTAGGAACTGACCATTTCATGATGGCCTCCATATTTGTGGGATCTATCTTGATCTCCCTTCCACTGATCACATACCATAAATACACAAAATATTGTTGAGCAAACTCTCATTTCTTGAGATTATCCAGTAGCTGGTGCTTTTTTAGAGCCTCTAACACCTACATAAGATATGATATGTGCTCCTCCCAGATAGCGTTATAAACTAGTATATCATCCAAATAAACAATAACAAATGAATCTATAAAATGGTGTAAAACATCATTCATTAGTCTCATAAATGTAGTCATTGCATTGCATAAACTGAATGGCATAACCAACCACTCATACAAAACTTTCATTGTCTTGAAGGCAATATTTCAGGTATCTTCTTCTTTGACTTGTACCTGGTGATATCTCAATTTCAAATCCATCTTAGTGAAGTACTTGGCATGTTGCAGCAAGTCCAACAGATCATCGATCCTTGGCAAGGGGTATCGATTCTTCAATGTAATCTTGTTCGATGCCCTATAGTCAATACACATTATCCAAGTCCCATCCTTCTTGGGCACAATTATGATGGGTGACCCACAAGGTGAGGTACTTGGTCGAATCACACCCAGCTCCAACAATTGTTTCAATTGCTTCTTTACTTTATTTTATTCCATAACACACTGTCTATACAACCCAATATTCAGCAAGGGGGAGTCTGGAAATAATTTGATTTCATTCTCCACTTCCCCCTTAGGTGGTATCCCTTTAGGATCCTGGAATAATCCTATGTATGCCTATAACAACTCCTCCAATTGATGTTTTTTCTCTTTAGTACATCCTTCTAAGGATGCATTCACTCTCATTGACTCATAATCACACTAGTTTTCTCTTAAGAAAAGCAAAACATATTTCTTACTAGAACTAATCAACTTCTTGGCTTGGTTGGAACTTACCAGTGAGATATTTGACTTGCCTTTATGGGCATTGATGATGTAGGACCTCTCATCCTTGATCAATCAATATTGGTTGGATCTTCGATTGAATATTTCATCCCTCATATACATGTAAGGGATTCCAAACACTACTCTGCATACATCAAGGGGTACTACATCTAATTCCACCTCATCAATACAATCAACATATACATAAAATTTAATCTTACATTGTTATGTTACCTTTATCTTTGCATCCTTGTTTACTCAACCCAATGGATAGGGTCTAGGATGATTGTGAACCTCCAATCCAAGTTTTCTGACCAAATCCCCTACTATGAGATTAGCCTATGAACCAGAGTCGAATAGAGCATATATCTTGGTCTTCTTGACCTGAATCTTGATGTCGAAAAGCTTGGTCATCTCCTTCTCTTCCTGGTGATGAAGAATACTTAGATTCATCTCCTTCTGCACAGATGTGCAACTAATATTCTCATCCACATCTGAGCTACTTTCAACCTGATTGCTTGAATCTATGGCTAAAATGTTATTTTTCTTTCCTTCCTTCTTGTGGTTCTTCGGGTTCATCTTTGGATGCAGTTTGCAATATTTTTCCTTGGTGTGTCCATCAATTTTTAAATGATTGCAATGGTTTTTGGGATCTTTGCTATGTTGTGCAATGGTTTTTGTCTTCTTATCTTTTCCCCCTTTCCAGTTATTCTTCCCCTCTTTGGAAGCTTCCCAGTGCTCTTTTTTCTTTGAACCACTTGGATGCCCCTTCTTTTGGCCTATGTTTTCCAAGTACTGTGCCTATATGAATTCCTCATCCATTATCCTTGGCTTGAAGAGAATCACTTTCTTTCGTAGATGACTGTGTAAACCCCCCAGATACTTGAGGAGTACATATGGGTTATTGGGAGAGATACCCAACAACATGGCCATCTTTTTGAACTCAATGGTGTACTCCTATACACTCTTCCCATGCCTCAGCCTAAAGTAGTGCCACCTGATCCATTGGTCCTCGACATACTCAATAGGGTAGAATTGGCACTTGATGAAGGTTTTGAAGTCCTCGCACCTAGTTACTGGCGGATCATCCTCCAGCCTAAGTGTTTATGTGTGGCTTTCCCACTAGGTTAAATCATGGCACTCTAATTTCAATCTAGTAAATGAAATCATCTTCCCTTCATCTATATGGTGAATGCTAAAATAGACTTCTAGTTGTTGCAACCAATGATTTAGCTTTAATGCATCAATCTCACCTTCGTATGGATCTTGTCCACTTTCACTTCCATCTTGAATAGAGACTATGAAGGGTTAATGGCACTCGAACTTGGATGCTCTTTCTTAGATTCCTTCTATGACTCATTTCCTCATTCTTCCCGATCTCCTGATTTCCCCTCCAATCCAATATTTGAGTTAGAGCCTCCATCATCTCTGAACGACTCAAGCTTGCTTGTTAGTGCTGCCATGAGGAGGTTCATATTGCGACTGATGTCAGTAACTTGTTCTTCCAACTGCTCAAATATCTCTTGTATTGGATCTCGAGGGTTATTATGAATAGACTCGTCTGCCATGGCTAGGGTTTCTACGACTTCTCGTTAAGTCGATTCCTAGATCCTTCTACTTCCCACAATTACCCAAAAGAAAAACTTGCTCTTATACCAATATGATCTGTAAATTGTTGTGGATATTCCACTGGAATAGTTTGTCACAACAGATCTAATAAATACTGAAATATTTACTAATATGGTTATTTTTCCTTCAAATATCAGAATATTTAGTTACTGATTTTCTACTTATGCATGAAATAGATAAAATGTGGAAAATAAAGAAAAATAAAATACAATCACACCATCCACAAATAAACACAAGATATGACCTGGGAAACCCAATACAGGAGAAAATCTAGCTAGAAGGTGAGGCTGCTCTGCTCTCTTTTCTATGGTGTAGAAATGATGCAAGTACAAATAAATAGTCACTCTCTGTGGAGTTTCCTTTGACATGTGGCCTATATGGTCGCTATAGAATCTCTCCTCTGTTATGCTCACATAATACCACTCTTTGATGTTTTTCTTAGCTATGGAACAAGATACAATGCAAAAGAATGGAATGCCTTCTCCTCCTAATGGTCCAATATTTAACATAGCTTGATAGCCATCTAGGGATAGATTTTTGACTTCCTCAACCCTAAATTGTGATAGGGTTTTGGACCTCCTAGAATCTTCTTGAAATTATATACATGGCTAGCCCCATATGCATGAGTAACAAGGGTTGATGTGGCATCCTCTTATACCATGGTGGTCAACATGGTAGGTCAACTTGCGGGAGACATATAACTTTTGCATACGAGCTCTGATTGACGTGATTTTTCCATTGTTGGAAAGGTCTCAATGTGTAGAATAGTGTCACAGAATGATAGGAAAGATTTAACCCCAAAATATGTCGTTTGATGCCTCAAAATGGCCCCTGAAGGTTCCAGACCGTAATTTTCCTAACTGGGACCTACCACTAAAATGGCTTTGCAAGCTGATTCCTCCAATTTTTTCCACTCTGAAAGGATCGAGATAGATGGCAAACAATGGATTGGATCAACTCCAGAGCAGGGAATAAGTACATTATGGAAAAACAATACAAGGGCATCACTCAAACACTATTTATCCAATACACCATTCAGTTTGTTTTGTCGAAGTCCTATTATCCTTTTGTTAAACAGATATTCTTTTAAAAAAAGTATGAGATGGGTATATTCCTTGATTGTCAAGATTGTTCCAACCTATAATATATATATATATATATATATAATTCATTGGTCTTATCCTAAGTTTTGTGATATATTGAGTTTAAATATTGAACACCCAATATTTCAAAACTAAGAGTCATATTTAAAGTTTGAACATGGAATGCTTCATATTCTCTAAAACACCTATTCTTATTTTGCAACAACCTATTGAAGTTATTGTCCCATTCATATAACTCGGTATGTTATCCTCACACAAAAATGGAGTTAGTGTATCCCATTATGTTCATATTCACGACTTAATTTAAATGAAATTATTGATATTAATTGTGGGTTTTCAAAAGACACAAACATTAGTTTTATTTAGTGTTTTTCTACCATTAATTCATGTTTCAAGCTATTGTGGAATATCTGTGTAATTGGATATATATATATATATATATATATATATATATATAT
>ML789669.1:273154-288514 GCA_009831015.1 Picea engelmannii
CTGTTTATTGTAAAAATGCCTTCAGAGCCTCATTGTAATCATCTTCTTGCGAATGCCAGTAGCCGTCACATCTCTTCTCAGAGATAAGCTACCACCATTCTAGCGAGTCTTTCACTCTGTATTTTTACAGTCTCTGTATATTTCTTTCATGAATAGAAATCGAGTATTACTGTATATCTGTGTTTATGGTTGCGTCTATGATACATTCCTGTCATATCATTAAATATCTACGATATCTCTGTGCATTTATTTATTATATCGCTGCTCTCATTTCGTGTCGAAATAATCTGGATCACTATTACTTAACCTTTAATTATCATTCAATATACCCTATGTGTGGCATTACTTCACTTAACATTCATTCATTCATCATTAACTTAAGTGCGCAAGATAGTAACAACATCTACTAGTGACATATTTAGAATACTAAACATTTACCATCATTGTGCAGTAACAATAAACATCATATGCATCAGAAACATAACACACAAAAACAACACATCAAGACACAAGGTTTTAACGTGGTTCACCCCAAACTAGGTCATGTCCACAACAATTGGCTTCTTATTTTATTCATTCATAATCTCCTTACAACTACGCACTACACTTACAATAATATATATCAGTTGACATTACCCAAACCTGCCCCAGCCAATCTACTACAGTGCGCGCCTAACTCTCGAAAACCTCAGTGATCACTCAAAACACATGAACCCTTAGCCAATTCTTCACTTAAGCTCTCTCTCCAAAACTAACTCCTTCTACACAAAAACCCATTACAATTTATAGCTTTACAGTAGGCTAAGCCCGTTACAAAATGGTTACAAAGTGGACAAAATGTCCCAAAACTTCTTAACTAACTTTATTTTCTTGCAGGCTAACTCCTGATAACGCGCTAGCTGCTTTCCACATGCATTGTTGCTTTTCCAAAATGGCGCACAATCCGCTTCTGCGTGATTCCCAAAACTTATTTAAAATAGCTTGCTTCAACAGGGCCCTAACACTAACATGTGGCTTGTTCACGAGCCACGTCAGGCCTGCTTTTAGGTTGCCAAGAACCTCTGTAGTGTATCACTGGCCGTTGCAACTTTTTCCCTGACTTGTGCTTCTTGTTGTACAATTTCCTCAACCATTTCTGCAGTTAAGTGAGTCTTCAATTTTTCAGCAGTTTCCTGCGCTACCTGCTTGACTGTGCCTTGAGTGGTTGCTAACTTCGTTGTCACCTTATAGGCTTCTTGTTGCAATACCTCAAGATTTTTCATGCGAGCTTGCTACTCCACCTTTAGTTAATTTATTTCTGAATATAGCTTCTTGTTTTCGACCATTGTTGTTACCACCTCTACTAGCAGTAATGTACTCATTACTGCTTTGAACTTCTGTGCCTTATCCTGCGTAGCATGTATCCTTTGGTCAATCTCCTGTAGTTCCACATCTTCAGTCAACTGCGTCTAAACGTTCGTCCTTTGGGCATACAACTTAGCACATTCTACTTCCATACTCTTGATGTTCTCTATGAGTGTGGACATATATTTCCTTCATATATATCGGATTAAGGAGCTCATCAACCGAGGAGGTAAATGCAAATTGTTAGTTTTGTGAGATAATAATAGTACAAATTGTTTTGATTAATTTGTGAATTAACATTTTGAATCTTCTTTACAAGAGAGAAAATATCACCAATGGAAGTAGACACGGTGTTACTGTCGCACCCTGTAGTGGTTGAGGCCATTGCTTTTGGAGTTCCCGATGACAAATATGGAGAAGAGGTGATTCATTCGCATTCAACATACTTTTCATATTTAGCTAATAAATTTAAATTTGTGAAAGTTAAATAAACAAATCGATTCATCTGGTTGTGGCTCTGACTGGACAGATCAACGCGACGGTGGTTCCAAAAGAGGGGGCTACTGTAACTGAAAGCAAAATCATGGATTTATGCCAGAAGAATTTGGTAAGTTTCAAGATACCAAAAAGGGTATTCATCATGAGCTCTATCCCAACAACTGCCACTGGAAAAGTTCAGAGACCACTGGTTGCAGAACATTTGATAGAAACTGTATTGGCTGCCAAGGTCCCTAAATTTGGATCATAACAAACATGATCTCCTCACGATTTATCTTCACAAGTGGATGTTAAGCGTGAAAGGACAACAAAGGAGAATCCTTTTCTACTGCCCCCAATGTTATTTATTTATTCTGTGCACAGTAAAATCTTTGTTAATACAAAGATGGTGTACTATGGTTGTTGTATATCATCGGAGATTAGGAGCAGAGAAAATGGTGGACTGAAATCTATAGTGTGTGCCAGTTATAATTGAGCATATAATCATAAATCAACAAGCAATTGAATCCCTAGACAACAACTCCAAGCACACAATGGTTTTTAGGGCATATATTTTATTACAGTTATGAAAATGTCTATCTATGTAATAAAATTTTATGTTAAGAAATATAAATTTTGTGGTCAGGGCACTTAGAACACAGCTTAAATAGTAATTGATAATTCTATTATTGCAAAAAAAATATTGCCACCAATCTGTCCAATTTGGTTGAACTTGGTTTTAAGGCTTTAGCTCTGTATTACATTACAATTATGCATATTTTTATTATTGCAATGAAGTTTTCTATTAACAAGTATAAATTTTGTGGTTGGGATGCAAAAAAAATATTTCCATTGATTTGCCCAATTTTGGCTAGTTTGATTGAACTTCATTGAATAACAATGCTGGAAGTGAAAATTTTGTAGGGGACTTTTTAAGTTGGTAAAACCCACCAATCTACATGAATAGCAAGAACTTAAGATTAAAATGTGAAAGTGAATTACTAATTTATATATATGAATCCTTAAATGTGAAACTCAATTAATCATTTTTATACATGAATATCTAGAACTTAAGATTAAAATATGAAACTCAATTAAAGATTTTTATATAAGAATTAATGGACATATATTTCCTTCATTTACATATGATGAGAGAATTAATAATTTATATATATGAATCCTTAAATGTGAAACTCAATTAATAATGTATAATTTTTACATGAATATCAAGAACTTAAGATTAATATGAAACTCAATTAAAGATTTTTATATAAGAATTAATAGACATATATTTCCTTCATTTACATATGATGAGAGAATGCAAATTCCATTGAGGAGAATATTGATGACCAATATGGCCATGCCACTTTCATGGGGTGCGACCATAATGGACCTCGTCATTATAATTACGTCGAGATGCGTATATCTATTGAAAACTTTCAGATTAATCAACCTTTTAATTAAAAATATGCAATGTATGTGTGAGATTTAACGATAGAAGAATATTCTTCATCATGTCCACAAATTAAAGGTTTGGATTAATACAGATAACCCTCGTGCATTTCATTCTGCATCTATTAATCATTAGGGCGCCTGAATAACACAAATTATTCATTAACTTGATTAACCTGCTTGCCATGTATAAGCTATGGCGAGTGACAAGATGGTGGGCGATGGGTGTTGGCGTGCAAAGGGAAGACCCAGGTTTAATCATTAATAAAACAACAAAACCCTTAGACATCGTCCCTTTTGGAATCACCTGCAAGCAAGTGAAGTCTCACATGAGGCATCTAGAGGGGCTGCAGAAACCAAGTTTCTGCAGGGATGAGGGGAAGTGAGGCATTCACCATAACCATATTATGCATTATGCATTATCCATTCATCTATTGTGTGCACAGTTTCTATTACTTAACCTTTAATTATCATTCAATATACCTTGTGTGCGACATTACTCTACTTAACAGTCATTCATTCATCATTAACTTAAGTGCGCAAGATCGTAACAACATCTATCAGTGACATATTTAGAATACTAAACACTTACCACCATTGCACAGTAACAATGAACAGCATATGCATCAGAAACATAACACACAAAAACAACACATCAAGACACAAGGTTTTAAGGTGGTTCACCCCAAACTAGGCTACGTCCACAACGACTAGCTTCTTATTTTATTCATTCACAATCTCCTTACAACTGCACACTATGGTTACAATAATATATATCAGTTGATATTACCCAAACCTTCCTCAACCATTCTGCTGCAGTGCGATCCTAACTCTCAAAAACCTCAGTCATCACTCAAAACACATGAACCCTTAGCCAATTCTTCACTTAAGCTCTCTCTCCAAAACTAACTCCTACCCAAAAAACCATTACAATTTATAGCTTTACAATAGACTAATCCTGTTACAAAATGGTTACAAAGAGGAAAAATTTTCCCAAAACTTCTTAACTAACTTTCTTTTCTTGTGCGCTGAATCATGATAACGTACTAGCTTCTTTCCGCGTGAACTGATGCTTTGCCAAAATGTCGCACGATCCGCTTCTGCGCGGTTCCCAAAAATTATCCAAAATATCCTGCTCCAACAGGGCCCAAATACTAACATGTGGCTCATTCCCAAGCCATGTCAATCCTTCTTTTAGGTTTCCAAGAACTTTTGTAGTGTATCGCTGGTCGTTGCAACTTTTTCCCTGATTTGTGCTTCTTGTTGTACAATTTCCTCGGCCATTTATGTAGTTATGTGAGTCTTCAATTTTTCAGCAGTTTCCTGCGCTCCCTCCTTGATCGTGCCTTGAGTGGTTGCTAACTCTGTTGTCACCTTATAGGCTTCTTGTTGTAATACCTCAATATTTTGCGCATGAGCTTGCTACTCCACCCTTAGTTGATTTATTTCTAAATATAGCTTTTTGTTTTCAACCATTGTTGTTACCACCTCTGTTGGCGGTAATGTACTCATTACTACTTTGAACTTCTACACCTTATCTTGTGTAGCATGTATCTTCTGGGAAATCTCCTATAGTTCCAAATCTTCAGTCAATTGTGTCCAAACGTTTGTGCTTTTTGCATACAACTTAGCACATTCTACTTCCATACACTTGATGTTCTCTATGCTTGTGGTGGCCATCTTTTCGCGTTGCTCCCTTTTCTCTGGGGGAGTGCTTGGTATATGTCGTGTCTTTAAGTCAATGATCTTTGTTCAGAATCCTTGAATGGCTTTGCTCATCTTTGTCACATGTTCCTCCAATGGGGCGTCTTCCTCCCTTAACACTTATGGATTAATGTTATAGACCCCCTCGATTTCCTGTTTGACTCTCTCTACCTTGTGTACTGCCTCATCCTATTCCTACTTGAGTTGGTCATATTATGCTTGTAGCATGTCATTATCTGTGAATGTCTTTGTCAGCTCCAACGAGGTCGACACTGCGTGCACTTGAAGTTCCTCTATCACGCTCGATTGTAATCCATACAAAATTTCTATAGGAAAATGAGATACCACTAAGTCAATATGACTTAGTGACTTGGCTTGATCTTTCAATTCTGTCGTGGGGATCTCTAAGGCTCTCGTCATTATCTTCATTACAAATCTTTATCTTGATATGATAGATTTCATATGTTGCACCTCAACTATCTGCGTTGTATTATCTGCTTGTACTTGTTGTCCTATTTGTACTGTTGCAAGTTGTGTGGTCTCCAAAAATTGTTGCAATGCAACAATCTATTATTGCATGTCTGAATGTCTTTCTTCTTGTTGTTTTGTCACGCGCTCAAAAGATTCATCCGTTGCTTCCTTAACTTGGTCGACAATATTTTCCATATCCTCCTCTAAAATTTCTTGTGGATTCAATATCTTCACAGCCTTCCTCTTCTTATGTTGTGGCACTGATTTTCATTCGTCGAGATCTTTCCTCTTCTCTCCTATGTGCAAGACTATCTTTTGTGTTTTTCTTCTATGCCATTTCCTTCCTGTTCTTCATCTTCATCTTTGCTTCATATTTCTTCAGTATCGGGTTGTTGCATCTCTTGTTTCTCTAGCTTTGTCTCCGTTGGTGAGATCTTCCAATTGCCAGCCCAATCTTCCATAATGTGTCCCATCTCTTCCTCAGTTAACATGTATCGTGTGGGAAACCATGCCTGATTTGGGTCCTTTTTCATTTGCACATACATGTGATGGCATCATGCCTTAAATCGTGCAACTAGATTGTATGCTTTGACTACCTGTGGTGGGATGTGTGGCGTACTTTGAATGCTTGTCTAAATTGCTTCTTTGTATATATAAAAAGAAACATTATTGTGTAATCATCGTACCTTGTGTGTAGTATGCCATAAGTTCCGATATCTTGCGGCTAGGCATGAATTATATTTTACTCCCAAAAAATGTGTATCATCCATCTCCCTCCATGTTGATCATGCAATTAGAATTAATAACCATGCGTAGTGAAATTCAATCCCTTTATCTTGTGCCTCTACACAATCGATCAAGAATTGGCTGAGCATAAATTTCTCCCAATTCATCTGCACACCCTCGATGCACTTCTCAGCTATCGCTATTACTGTCGATGGTACTTTGTCCCTCCGACACTTAACAATTTACAAGCTAATAATTGTGTCATAAACCTCACTGTAGGGTTGCATATGCTTGCTACATCTAAACTGCGTTGTCCTCAGAATGTATGAAACTTTTCTTTCATGCTATCTGATAAAGCCTTCTCATTCTTCTTGTTTGAAAAGATTAGTGAAGGGTCCTCCCCTTGCGACGACAGTCCAGTAATGTCCACAATCAAGTCTGTATCAATTGAGATCGGTCTATCGAGCCATAAGTAACCTCCATGTACGTAGCTCAATAACATCTTCACGTGGGTGTTAATCTCTGTGTTCCACCCCAAGTGTGGTATGTCAAATAAATTCAGAATGCCAACTTTCTGCAACCTTTTTTCTCATATCTCTAGCTCTATCACAACTATCTTTGTCTTTCCACTGATGTACCTCTTCAAATACTTGCTCAACACTAGCTCCGAAAATTTCTTCTCGTCCGTAATATCATGGTTTGCATACTTTAAAATCGGTATCAAGCATAACATATCTTCCTCCACGATCAGTCTAGGTGGGATTTTTGGCTCCACAAGATCATACTTAGCATCTTTTGACAATTTGACTGGCTTCGTTTTATTCTTCATGGGTGGTATGTAATCTCTTGGAAATATCGGCTCCAATGAGGACGCTCCTAGATTATCTTCCTGTACTGGTACTACCGAAGACTTACTGCATTTTTTCTTTGATGTTGATGCAGATGTTGCCACTGCCTTAGGTGGTGCCATTATTCTCTGCAACTAACTTCTTTGGCTTTGCTTGGCTCTATGCTCTTTGCTTTCATTGTTCTCTATGGAAATGAAAATCACAATAACTTTTTCCCATTTGACCCTTCAACTGTTTTTATCCTTGGGTTGCCAACTACTTCTAAACTCATTCACGCCCAAACTTACAGTCTAACCCACTTTCCTTAACATTCATTACCTGCCTTAACACTTCATTAACTCTGTATCTTCGGTGAATTATCTGTTAAATTCTCCAACTTGTCGAAATATTCTTGTTCATCTTCGTTTATGGCTACGCGGTGCCACTACTTCACCGTCACAGTCTCTCTTTATTTCATGTCCCGTCATGGATGGGCTTAAATTATTTTCCCGCTTTCTTCATATGCCTCTGTCACATTCCAATATTTCATCTTCCACACATGTCCTCCCTGTTTACTTTGTCTCCGCGACATTCTCCTGCTTATCTTGTTTACTTGCTAACCTTAACTTATTTGAACGTTGATCCACTCTTCGACTTTCTACTTCTTCCCTGAACCATTTTCTTTCTTTTTGTCTTTTTATTTATTTTTCTATCTATACTATAATACAAGTTCTATGATACATGTTCTGTGCAAACTTAGGCTTGTCTTCTGTACCTATGTTCACTTTGCATGTTCTTAGGGGATTTTCATATATGGATGACTCAAGCTCTGGTCCTTCTACTGCGCGCTACCCTTCATTTTCTGGTATTTGCAAATTCCTTGGATCTTCTTCATCTTGGACTTCTTTTGCGACATTATAACAATGCATAACCTCTTCAATTGTTGCAGTGACTCTAGGTGTACTATACAAAGGTACTGATCCCAACAAGTCCTCTGATGCAAAAATCGTATTCTTGAGAACCTGCAATGTTGAGTCAGTCAAAGGATTATTATTTTCAAAACTGAACATTACCTTGAAGTTCCTAGTCAATTATTCCCAATCCCTTGTCTCTCTGTGCACTTCTAGTTCTATGTACCAAGTCTTGGGAATTGTGTCCAAAGTATGCACAAATAAGTGAGTCCATTCTTATTTTTATACCGATCTCCACTACATAGTACACTTCATAACATCATCTGTTGGACAACTTAATCCACTATACTTCGGCATTATACTTTCATTCTCTGTACCAAATCTGACTTGTAATAACCTTTTGCACTGCTTCCAATCTGTTATGACATCTTTGTGTGCAACCCACCATCTTGTTGAAGTTGCTTTCATTACAACATATAAGGCCAAGAATCTATGTTTATATGGAATCTTCATTTCAAACTCAATGATAAAATATTCTATAGGTGCCATTCCACTATACCTTGGAGGTTCGACTATTTCGGTTCAAATCCATCTCAAAGCACGGGTAATTCGAGCACAATTCCTTGTCGACACTTCATGCCGTCTTTGTTTCCAATTATCCAGAGCCTCTTCTGAGTCTGACGCACATGAACTAATACTCCTCTAACTGATTACACCTTCAGCTGTAGGATTCACGTAATTGTCCACCCGCGCAGTCATATTATACAGATTATCAAGTTCCTTTCTCTTTGCTAGTTCTACATACCTTCTTCCTTCAATGGGGTCTAATGGCGCAATGACCTTCAAGTCTTCTACTTTGAATACCATCTAGATCTCTTCTTTAGGTCAATGATTTTCTGATTGTCAAATGCCAAATCAAGTCCCAAGAGTGTTGGATATGGTGTACTTCCATCTACTATGTCGGTCACTTCGAAGTCTGCTACACTGCACACCCCATCAATATTGTCATTTACTCTTGTTAAAATTCCGACTAGAATGATATTATGATGGTTCTCTAATATCAACTGGATCAGTGACCAAAGAAGATTTGGTTGGCTCATCATCTCCCAAGTCTGTCTCAAGATAACATTCACATTAGAGCCCAAATCCATAATTATATTGTCCATTTCGTAATCTCCTATCTGCGCACTGATCTTAAACTCCCTATTTGTCTGCTTCTATGTGTGACAGGTTTCTCTTTTTCTTGGCACAATGGCCAATCATTCCACGCAGACCACTCAACGCAGATTCATCCTTCATTAAATCTAAGAAACTTCTTAAAAATATCTTCAAATTATTTATCTTATCAATTTGTTTCTCCAAATGGTCATAGACTAGAGACATATCATATACCGACGGTCTATTATACAACGATAATGCATTCGAAGTTGATGTTATCCAGTCTACTCCCATAAATTATTTTCTTGCTTGTTGGTAGGTCTCTTTCTCTTTCCTTGGATCAAACAATGGTAATGGCTATGTTTCTTTCTTTACCCACTGGTGAATTATGTTCCCTTGATATGTCACATCAATTCTGGTTCTCGTTCCTCCTCACGTAACTGCTGCTACTCTAGGTCGATCGTTGCACTCCTCGGCTGTTGTCATATGTATTTTCGAGTTCTGGTTCTGGTTCCCTCTTTCCTGCCATTTTTCTATCGGTTGAGGAAAATCTTCCGTTGCATGGTCCAATGCTCTGTAGTACATACATGTCATGCAAGGATTTGCAAAATCTCTCGCCAAATGTCTCGGTTGATTGCAATTATAAAAAGTGATTGTTCCTCTTCCTCCTCTACCAAATCATCCTCGTCCTCGACCTTTGTTGAATCCTCCTCGTCCTCGACCTTTGTTGAATCCTCCACATCCACCCTAATTAAATCCTCTCAGGGTATTATACTGTGGAAATCCTCCTTCTGCTACGACATTTTCTTCTTGGATTCTATATGCATCCGAAGTTCGCTCTCTCATTAAGTCGAATGCGTGACAATCCTTCTCATCATGTCCTACAAACTTGCAATAATTATGGAACAAGTTCTTGGGCATACTTTGGTACTTTTGCAATAATGGAGAAGAAGTCGGATGATTTCCTCATGTCTTGCATATTTCATAATACCCCACTCCTCCTACCAATGGGTTCGGTGCCCCTGTAGCCATATATTGCACAAATGTTGGGCATTCATCTTTATGATGACCTTCTATCTTACATGTAATAAACCAAACATGTTCACTCTTTTCCTTTCCTTTCGTTAGTTCTAACAATTGAATCCTTAGCATAGCAAGCTGTGACTGAACCTATGCCATCTCCTACATGAGATGCTTCTAACTTCATTGCAATTTATAATTCTTTTGGTTGTGACGTGACCTTCTGATGTGTTAGAGGACAAAAAATGTGTGGTAATAGACCTGCAATAAACCATTCTCTATGTTTTTCATAAGGAATATGGAATGTCAATGTACCCATCACATATTTAAACCTTTGATTGTAATCCCAAACTGTCTCGTTCTGTATTTGCTTAATTTCTTTCAGCTCCGTGATGTACTGCGACTCATATTTCGGCTTCCAAAATTCCTTTAATAAATCTTGTCCAATTTCTGCCAATGTCCTTGATTGTCTTGTCGGTGTAGTAGTCTAATACTTCATGTACCATAATAGTGCATGACCTCTGAACATTGTTTCTAACTGCACAATCTTCGTTTCCTCATCTTGGGCATTCCTCATAGTCCATATCATCTCACATACAAACATATGTTTCTTTGGGTCTTCTGACCCCGCTCCCTGGAATTTAGAAATCCTTAATGTATTATCTATTCCTACCATTGTATTTTGCGTAGTACTTACCTTCAATGATGTTGAATGACTCTGGTTCGCTACACTACTTCCACTATTCTGACTATTGTTCTGATTTCCTCCACTAACTACAATTGCTCTTGAAAAAGTTCCAGTTTCTGCTTCAGATCTTGGTGACACACATAGGATCATGGGTTCGACACAGATTCCAATCTGAGATGGACTTCCTTCTTTAGTTGGATTGTACTGATGATCCTTTTATTTATCTTCCCTTTCTTTGTACGGTGTTATCTAAAGCACTACCTAAGGGTTTGTCTTCTCAAACACTATGTGTTGCTCTTTTCTCTCAACCACAGTCTTCTTCTTACTATACCTAAACCTTTTCCCATAGCATAAGGGTCTCTCTTCTCAAACACTCTATGTTTCTCTTCTCTCCTTGGCCATGATAAAATTAATTATGTATTTTAAATTTATTTGGAGTTGTGATGAGAAACATGTTGAGTTTGGTCAACTCAATGTGTGATACATTGTTAGATTTGACCAATCTGACAATTGCCTGTAAAAGTTTGGAAACTCCAAAGAAGTGCGAATAAATGTCTTTGGAATTAGTAACATTTACATTGAGCATATATAACTCAATATGAATGTAGTGGTTGTGTTAGAATTAGCTACTCTAACAAATCGTAGGTGAATCCAAGACAATGAATTGACAGTGACAAAGGTCAAAGATGCAGAGAAAGACTCCAAACATGTAAACACCTGTAGAGGAGGAAGATGATATTATCTCTTGTGGACAAGTTGAAGTCTTGCTTGGTAATATTTTGTGATGTAAAACCATTACTTAGTCTGCTTCGTAAAGATAAGTTGTTGGAATGATAAGTAGAAAGAATAGAGATGTTGATCTGGAACAACAGAGAGATTAGTCCAAGGGAAGTTGGTGACAATGACAGTCATGACGAAGCAGCAAAAGTGTGGAAGCAACATGATGATTATGGACAAACAAGGTAAATTGTGTGAATTGAGTTGAATAAAACAGAATCATGACCATATGTTAATATGAGTCACACATTCTTTTGTAGCAATTTTATGATGTAATGTTTATTGATTCGATGTATTGGTCCTTGAAATGTTTGATTATGTACCTAGTATCTCCATGAGATGGAGTTTGTAATGTATGTACATGTATCTATGTAACATGTAAAGGGCATATCGATGTAAGACCTGACTAGGCATGCATACCCCTTTGTCATGTATCCCTATTGATTTTTAGTGCATAAACCTCCATTATAGAGTTCGTTAACACTCATAAGAGTGATCCATGTCATGGGTCTATTGCATGGTCGATGAGTGAACTCTAGGAGGTGCCTAGAAACCATGATTTTTACTTTCAAGGGGAGTTCATCAAGAGGTTGAATGAACCATGTACCTTAAGGAAATCCTCCTAAACCATGGCATTCTAGTGGATGGTTGTCTCTTTATATGGACTTTGACAGTTTGGTGATGCATGATCAAGGTACAAAGAGAAGGTACTAGGTTGGACCAAACATAGACTTTGTTAATCATGAGGTGCTTCGATTCAGAGGACTTGGCGATGATGAAGACATGACTTGAAGATTGTAAAGACAAGTAGTTGTTAAGAGGGAGTCTTGGGATATGTAACTCCCACTTATCTTTAGTGTGATGATGTTTAATTATTGAGTTTATTGGTCGTTATTAGGTAGATTTCTAGTCTCTACGAGAAGGAGTTTGTTCCTAGCTTTTAGAAGGTTGTTGAGGCCAAATTGGTTTGAGAGATTCTCTCCAACTAGATGCTTCCTAGTTTGGTGTGAGGTTGAGATATTTCCTCAATCGGTGGATGAAGGTAGTTATCTATCTTGAAACAATTTTCTTGTATTTATATGTACTCTATTTTGTTGTTTAATAGAGTACTTACACACTATTTTGTTTTTGTGTAATATTGTCTACTCTCCCTCTCCCATTTCTCTATACAAGATGTTGCAACCCCTTCATTAGTGTAATGACTCCTAGATTTGCCTTCAACAACTTCTAAAAGTGAAATCGTTCCTTCAACACTTGTTCCAACAAATAGTGCCTTCCTATGCATCTTCCTCAAATTCAATCATCTTTCTCAAATTCAATCATGAATTAAATATATTCATCTTCCTCAAATTCAATCATGAATTATATATATTTTAAAAATATCAAAATATTGGCTCCACCTAATAACCAAATATAATATATAAGCAAATGATCATTAAAAAGATGGGCCAATTCTCATGGTTGCTTTAGTCTCCATTTGGCTCTAGGCTATTCTAGAAAGTCATATTTATACAATATTTTCGATGAAACCCGAAGACTAACATGTTTCCTCTATGCTTCCGGTAGTTCCTACACGTACACGTAGTTGACTGTCCATCACATGTCAATATAGCATCCATGTTATGACATCATCTCACACTCATGCATTTAGATTTTGTCGGTTACAAAGTTCTTATTCCAATTATTGTTATTAATTAAATAGTTAATGTATATTTTGATTAGTATTTTATTTATGTAAAATGAGTTAAAATTGTTTTCAATTAAAAGTGAAGTGTTTTTTTAATAAGTTAACTATTTAAAATATAACTTATTTAAAATATAGAGAAAATAAAATAGGTTAAATGACTAGATGTAATATTGTTATATTTAAAATTTAAAATTGTGGCATAGGAAAAGCACACTTTGGAGGTGCCAATATAGAGGTAAATAATTTCACTTATCTAGAATTATAAATGAAATGAATTCCTGCAACCAAAAACATGGGTGAGAGACATTCTTTGTTATTGAGTTCTAAGAACTAATTTAATAATGTTTATAATAAGTTTAGTTATCATGGTAGTATAAGAAAATTATTTATGGAAATACACATTGAACAAGTATTTAAAGAGACATGGAGGCCTCACCGCTTGATTGAAGGCTTCTTTCTATTGAATTTAATGTTTCTACTGAATGGTAAGAAGCGTCGACGGGGAATTACTACGGAGTAATTAGAAATTAAACTGCATGGGCTTCACCTTTAGCGGGCTTGGAGGCATCTCCATTCTCAACAGGTTTAGCCACAGGAATATTTCCACCTTCGACTTCCAAATCCCCATCAAGGCAAGAAGCGCATCTTCGTTCCATCCAACCAACACGATAATATATGTTGTTTGCACTCAACAAATGCCCCACACAAATCTTGTCCAACACACAAGTAATCACCCCCAGTATTGTTATCATAGACACAAAGCTGCTAGTACAATCCTCTACGAATTGTTTATCGACAAACCTTCTACTGGCCTCCAAGATGATAGGTCCGTGATGAACACAAGGCATATTACCCACAACCTTGATGCAACTGCATGAAATTCTCCATGGAACAAGGGGCAACTGGTGTCACAGGTGTTGTAGGGCATCGAGTGCAGAGAAATGAGTGTCACGGGTGTTGCAGGGCAATTAACACACATCATTAATGGGGTGACGACATCCCACTGCCGCCCCCCGGCTCCCATACCCGATATGAACCTCACACAATAAAATTGTACCTTAAACCATGTTTTAGTGCCTTGGAAACTGTGCAAGGATATAATGCAAATCGCCCAAAAGATTATGTCTCATATAAAGTGAAAAGGTATTCAAAGTTTATAAAGGTTAAAAAAAAGGGTATACAAATGTTGTGTTGTTAATTGATTAGTCTAAAGGGTCATTGGAAAGATCACTCAAGCACATTATTTTGGTGGGACTCTTGCATTCCTATACCCATTATACTCACTAATTATGAAATAAGTAAGTGGGCAGTGAACTATGAATTCCACAAAGAATTCATTTGTTCGGTGGAATGTTTTGTTTTGCAAAGGAGAACATTATTTTGGTGGGACTCTTGCATTGGTATACCCATTAATTATGAAAGAAGTGAGTAGTGAACTATGCATTCCACAAAGAATTTTACTTTTTTGGTGAAATGTTCTATTTGTGCAAAGGAGTTTAAATGGAAAGACTCATCCAAAAATCAAAATGTTGTTTACTCAAATTGTGGGAGAACTTTCTCTCTAATAGAATATACAAATATACTCACAAATAAAAAAAATTAGAGGATGAATTAGTTAAACTATATATATATATATATATAGTTTAACTAGTTCGTCCTCTAATTTCTTTCTATTTGTGATTATATTTGCGTCACTTTAAATAAATAAATAATAATTAGTAGTAAATGAAAAGATGCGATCTATAACACATGACCTAATTAAAAGACAAGTCTCATCAACTTCGTGACCACTCAATGTGTATACATAATGTTACTAAAGTCATTGTAAAACATATCACTGGAGAAGATTGAAAGTGACGGTACACGTGGCAGACACTGGCAATACTTATTTTTTCATTCAATCCTGACGGTGCAATCAACTGGAGTTAAACAACGTTAGCAAGCGCGCGGAACGCTGAAAAGCAGCTATATAATGAGGAGCGTGCCCCTGCAATGAATCCATTCAATTCAAGTCAAGATATGCCATTGTTATTTGGTTTGCCTCATTCACTTCAACCACTTCCCTTCAACTTTACTTTGTTCGCCAAATGCTCTTTGATTCTCTGAAAATATTTCTCC
>ML789670.1:9701-22055 GCA_009831015.1 Picea engelmannii
TTGACTAATGGTTTAATGATCAGATTAGTTATGTGTTTAGATCTGTGTACTTCTATCTATGTTAAATTTAGATCTACATGTCTTTATCTAAGCTGAAGTTTAATCTGTTGTTTCTATCTAATTTGAGGGTAGATCTGTATATTGAATATTCCTATCTAAGTTGAGTTTAGATCTGCATTGATTTCAGACTCGTATTACAGTCTTACTCTTTAATATTCTAGATCTGTATAAGTAGCAGATTGATATTCTAGATCTAGTTGTTTTCTTCTGAATTTTTTTAAAGATATCACTGTTATGCTCTACTACACAAATTCCAACACGACGGTAATACTTTTGGAGCTAGCAAACGCCGAGACACGAAATCCCGATGATGCTCAACTGCGGTTTAGAGTACCTTTACTCTCGGTAAGGATCTGGGTAAACTTTTTAAAACTAGTTCGCCGTTTCGCCTCTCGGGACTTGTAAACTATGTGATCTATAACTCCCGACATGCGACATCCCGAAGTTCAAAAGTAGAGACTCATTTAAATGATTAAAAATAAATCTTGCTTTAAGAGTATGATAACTGTCGCTGCTTGCGCGATGAGACTTCTGAGTTTTTTGGGAAAAATATGAAAACCGGCTTTCGATTTCAAACATTAAGATATGAAATTTTAAACAGGGTAAAAAACAAAGGCGGCTCCAACAGACAGATTGCACTCAAGAAGAACATAGACTTAGAAATAGAGGAGTGGAAGATTCTTCAGAAGAAAATCATGCTCTTGCACTTCATACAAAGAAGGGAGGAAAATTCAAAAGAAATTTCAGGCAAACATTTAAAGGTGAAAAGTCTTCATCCAATCCAGTTTATCAAAGAAGAGATGTTTTAGAAATTCATTGCTTCAGATGTGACAAGTATGGACACATTGCAATAAACTGTCCAACTAGGAAGAAGGGAAGACAATATGCTTCCACCGCTGAGATTGATCCAGATCCACCTCAAAAGAGTGAAGAGAAAAGAGAGGAGAAGTACTTCCTTTAAAAGGACATTACGACAAACTAGGTAAATCATTTGATCTCTAATTTTATAGTTGATTGCATTTTTCAAATAAATGAAGGATATTATTCCTAGTACAGGAGCTCTCAAAGACTTGGACCATTATGCCTGGTACGGGAGTCCAAACCATATTTAATTTGTTCATTATACAAGAACAAACATAAACATTGTCCTTGAAGAAGAGATATCCTTGTTGTTGGATACAAGTAAGCTTTGACTTCTGATTTCGAGATGAAGGATATGAGTATGACGCACCACTTCTTGGGACAAGAAGTATGACAGAGGACCGATGAGATTTTCCTAAGTCAAGGAAAACATGCAGTGGGAATATTAAAGAAGTTCAGTATGATAGAATGCAAAACCACTGTGATGGATTTGAAGAAAATGAATGATGATGATTCAGACGAGATTGATCCACAGCTGATTGGATCATTGATGTATTTGGTTAACACCAGGCTTGATTCATGCTATACAGTGAATGTGCTTAGTCAATCCATGAGTCAGTTGAGACAGACTCACTGGATAGTAGTGAATGATGTATTGAGATATATATGAGGCACAGTTGGATATGGCCTGAGATATGCCTCCAGTGTGAACTTGAGTTTGCAGGATATGTCGATACAGATTGAGTAGAGAGTACAGTGGACCGGAAGAGCACATCTGGTTGTTGTCTTACTATGAAGTTTGCCATAGTTTCCTAATGCAACAGGAAACAAAACTCTGTGGCCTTGAGTACCACAGAGGTAGAGTATGTAGTAGTGAGTGTGCGAAGCAATGTGGCTTCACAAGCTTCTGACATATTTACTTGACCATGAGATGGATCCTATGATGATAACCAAGAGCCGTGTGTAAAGCTCCTTGAGAACCCAGTGTTTCCTTATGGATCGAAACACGATGAGATGAAATATCCTTATATCAGAGAGATGATGCAGAGGAAAATCGTACACATGCAATACCTTCCTACACATGAGCAAATTACAGACATCTGCACCAGACTAACTTGGTGAAAAATGCCTTCCTAATTGAGAGGGAGTATTGATGACTCCAACCAAAAACAAAATTCAGAGAACATCCATGTGAGACTTGGCATGATGAAGAATGCCTCCCTAGCTGAGAGGGAGTGTTGATGAATGCAACTATGTGAGACATTCTCTAGCTTACAAACCTGTGAGATGTGGATCATTGTAGCTATGTGAGTCTTTCTCTCAACTTACAAACCTGAGAGAAAGCCCCTAAGAAGGGTACGTGGTTCTTGCCTGAGACAGAGCTAGGAACGCAGAGATGACCTCCTCCATTCAGAGATTTGAGAAGAACTCCAGATGATTATCCAGTGGGAAAGGCAATCTATTGAGTTAGACGTTCCTGTGGCTGAGCACAAGGTGAAAGTGTGAAATCCCAAAGTGCTGGGTGCATCGTCATGTGAACAGAAATGAAGATGATATATTAGCCTCCTCTGAGCAACAGAGTTGACGAGAATAATCGAGATGATTCTCCTGTATGAGGCAGTGGGAAAGAAGATTTGTAGAGTGGACGTGCCTGTGGATGAGCACAGGTGAATGTGTGAAGATCTGGTTCTTCTGTGTAATGCAGTGAACCAGAGATATGACATCCCTATGGATGTGCCCCTAGTGGATGAGCACTAGTGGGTGTATCAGATCCTTTGCTATATATATTGTTCAAGAGTCAGACCTGCCTGTAACCCTAATTGTTATGTAAAGGGTACAGGTCGGCCCCACTTTAATGTGATTAATAATAAATGTAAAAGAGAATTAATATTGTTAATAATAATAATAATAATAATAATAATGTGAATTAGAGAGGTTGGCCCTGTTGTGCCAATAGACACTTCTATTGATAGGACAAGTCTAATATAAGTAAAGGATGATTCCCCAGTGTGGTATCATATCTTTCTTTTGAGTTTGGAAATTTCAGCAAGTATACTTCTTTGGGAAATGTGCGCACCTCTCTTGGGCGCTAGAGTTCTAGGCTTTGAGCACCCTCTTATGTGCTAGGGTTTATCTTGGTGGTGAAGGTCTTTCTCTTGAAGAATATAGCAAAGGATTTGGCTGGGTTTTCTTCCCTTGTTGAGAAGGGTTTCCCAGGGTACTTCTTGTGTTCTTGTGCATGGTACTTTTTCTTGTGATCTTGGTTGCTGCAACATTTATGGTTATGGTTAAATGCTAAAATGGAATGAACTTCTTGCTTAACCTAGTTTATTGAAAAATCAACAAAAGTTTTACTCATTAAATGCATTTGAATCTTCATTTTCCATGTATTAAATTTATATCATTTGAATTTTTCTAGAAGGATTTCTGTTTTGAAAATCTTGTATAAACTCTGTTGGAAACTAACAGTAAAACACTACTGTACTTAAAAAAAACTTCTGGAAATAACATTTATGAAAGGTATTCTTCCCTCAAACAATTTTCAAAAGAATGAATAGCACAATAAAATACCTCTAAAAGTGATTTGAATTTGTATCTTTATGTATGTGATAGGCATATTTATCTTTTGTTTAGAAAGCCGGTTGCAGGGTATAAAACAGAGGATTGTATGATAGGCTCTGTAAATTTATGTGGTGGTTGTCGCATTTTGTGGTGGTGCTTCTTTAAAAACCTTTGATACGGTGGTAATTAGAGCAGAGAATGGCTTGTTTGAAACCCTTCGATAAGGTGGTAATTAGAATGGCATCTCCCTTCAACTGATACACCTAGTGGACAATTGATTTCTATTCATGTTCTATGGTAGTGCTTCAATTTTCATATGGTGGCTTTCTATTTGATACAATGCGGCAGCTTTGTCCCTTGACCACTGATTGACGACTTTGTCCCCTTTGTTATTAAACCTTTGGCCATGACTTTCCTAAGATACAGTGTGGATGCTTTGCCCCTTGGTGGCAGATCGATGGCTTTGTCCGTTTTGTTATTAAAGCTTTTCCCTGACCACGACTCCCCTAATGCGGATTCTCTCACAGCAATATGAATTTGAACTTCTGGACTTCCCTAATGTATGTTCTCTCAGAGCAGTATGAAATTTGAACTTCTGGACTCCAATGTTACTAGGGTCATAGGGTTCGGTATCTCTCTGATACCATGTTATAAAATTGGCTATGCATCATATTAGAAATAGATAAAAGATATGAGAACGAGAAATTTTAATAATGCTGAAGTCATCAAATGCATTGACATCAATCCTCTTTTATTTAGCTAGTAGGTGGTTGTATAATCTAATTACATTTTCTTAATGATGTCTATTAAACTAATGCCTATCATAATTAAATATTAAGGCCACTTTTGTAACGTGATTTTATTACATTTCATTAAATTATGCATATTGGAGCGTTATACACCAATAATGTTTGGATTTCATTTCTACTTTGTTAGATAGGGATCTCTCTTACTGGATTCTTCCTTTCAATATGTATGTGTATATTCAGTTAAATAACAGATCTGTTATTGTAAGGTTTGGACAATCTTGTTAAGTGGAAAGTCTAAATTTTTTGCCAGTATGATGTAAATTATCTACCAGCTTTTGTCATAACCCAGCTTTTGTAGAATGGTCGTAAAATAGGATAAGAGCTAGACTGGCTGACCATGTTTAGCCCCTTTTGTTAATGATTAGTCTACTGATTCAAAGCCTTCCATGGCATTAGATAATACTTTTTGTTTCCAGAAACAACCAATTTAATTCCACAACTCTCATTGACAAGTGACAAGTACAATCAATATGACCAAGCTTCAGTGTAATAGATGGCAGTTTCTTTTAATGGTGCATGGTTGACATGCAAACTTGATGAGTTTTTTGCTTCATGTTAGCATAACTGTTATGATACACTTGTGGATTTTAGGATCCACATTACCACAGACTTGTCCTACCTATTGAAATTTGAACACCATTGCTCAATAAGATGGATTTTTGAAGCAATATATGTTTGATGCAATGTCCATCCCAAGTATATGGTTCTCCTCGGTGACATTATTTGCATGTAGTAATTAGTGCATAACCACATTGAAAACAACAAAATGATTTTGGTCAAGAAAAGAACTGAGTTCGTGACCAAGGCACCATTGAAGTGGCTGAGCAAATCATTAGCTTACAAGAATGGGAGGTAGAAACTCGGGCTTTCATGACAGTTCACCAAGGAAGCAACACTGCAATCCCTGGTTGGCAGAATGGTGGACCAGGTCCGTCTCCCTCTTGAAATTCTGGCATCTCCCATGGATACTTTTGTTGATTTAGCTTCAAGCGGTCTGTGCGAAAATATTGTGGATTTTGATGCTATCCTCCTAGTACATGCAGCCACAGCTTCAATGGACCTTGCAGGGCTCCCTGTTGCCGAGGAATTGGAAGAAGATGGAGCTGTAGCACAGGTGGACTTAAACAATGAGGACATAATTAAATTTCTGGTTTGTAATTAAGTATTGTCACCTTGTTTTTCTGTTAGGAAAGTTTGTTAGGCAGTACTTCTGCCCATAGGCAGCTAGATGTTTTTGGAAGTTTCAACGTAAACAATTTTTTGATGGATCCTATTCACAGCAAGAACTAGAGGCATGGCCATAGTTCCTACCTCAATTTTTGTAACTCTCGCTGTACGATTCAGCCACAACCTTTGTAATACAAATCATTAACTGTTACTATGAAAAAAAAAACAAAATGATGTAGGTCATAAACTCACTGAAAGAAAACAAGAGATGTTAGCGTCATGTACTTCCTGTTCTTTGTTTTTCAATTTTACTTTTGTTTCTAAAATGATAATTCTATTATTTAATTACAAAAATTACATGCATGCAACAAAATCCAATTACCTGCTCTTAGCTTGGTGAACTCTGCTTCCTTAGGACATCTGCCCAACATAGTGACCATGCAACCCAGTAGGGAAACTATCAGCCCTAGTTGGCTATTCAGGTTTGACATCTAAGGAAAATGATGATCCCAAAACCATAGAACAACTTTCTTAGCCAAAGTCATGCCCTTTGTACATGGTAAGAAAAAGAATGAAAGATAGAACCATCAAGATCTCTCACAAGTCTAGTCATATGGGTTGAGGCATTGTGCTATACCAGAAATTAAATGAACTTATATTAATGTCCATTAACAACCAAACTAGGTCAGTGGAACACAAAAATACATAAAGTAAAGTAAGCAAAATTTGAAATAAGGAGTGCCTAGGGCAGCTCCTCCACAAAGGAAAAATAAAGGAAAGAAAAACACATAACACAATAACAAATAAAACTAGGGTTAGCCTGTTACCACCCAAACCTTCACTTAAAATGTTACAAAGTCTTTTAACAAAGTGCAACCCTAGGGGCACTTAGGAAGGTTACCCATTGTCACCTCAACAACTCTTCCACTCACTTTAGGGTGGTTCTTTTTTGGCACAAGGGGGGGAACCCTGGAAAAGATTGTTTTTTATGTTTTCTTTTGAGCAAGATGGATGGTGGAATTTACCAAAATTAGTTCCTATCCAATTGGGTTATTGAGTCAAGATCAATGAACAAGAGGGTGTGAATGTGATAAGAGCCATAGTTAGGCTATTGACAATATGCTCTAGTCAACCACATGGGTGTTTTCAATATGCAGAAATTAATAGGGGGGCTCTTCCAAAAATGCACCTCACAAGAATTACAAAACAACCAAATATAACATGCAACCATGAACAATAAAAGGGACAACAACAACCTCTCAGCATGCAGAAATGACAGAAGCGATATCCATTAAATGAACAATGATTACAACAAGAAGTAAGGAGGGTTACACCTCAGCCTTATCTCTTCTTATTAGAGGAAAATTGCCCTTCTTCAAAGATTACACCAACAGATTGTAAGAATAATTCCAGCCATCAAATTAACCCATGAAAAGTAGAGGAAAGATAAAAAAAATTTGAAGTTGAACTCGTCCTTCTTCCAATTTTTCAAAAGATATTCAACTAAATGCTTGGAGGGGAATTCCCTATCTTCCAACCATGCCTTTTATGTGATGAACCTGTTGCCGCCTTATACACACCTGGGAGGCGTGGAAGAAATCTTCAATCCACTCGGTGTGTCCTTGGGGGCAAGTGAGAGTTAAGGTGTTGTCACCTAATCTTCAACTCCTTCGTCTAAGCCAACTCCTAGCGAAGCCAAGGAGGGTAGTCCCTAATAAAACAATCTAAGGCTTAAACTGAAATCTAAGCAACTAGTATTCTAGGAGTTTATTGCATTAACCAATATAAATAAAATCTATTTTAAAGCATACACAGATCAATTAATCACCACAAGATACATAAAGATACTTGCATAAAAGGATACTTGAGACAATGTTAGATGCAAGTAATTTAAAGTTGCTTCAAAGTAACTGACTGAAAATAAAGTGCTTGAAGAAAAGGGCTTTGTAATGTAGAATTGAGACCAGTGCCTTAAAGTATCGTGGACAATGTATATCGCGTGTTTTATTGGGATTTATTGATGGTAGGTTAATGAGATAAATTTTATTGCATGAAAATAAAGTGTTTGACTAAACTAGATTTGGCCCTTCAGAAAAAACATCCCTAAAGTAGAGGTTGAGCTTGTCGAATATCCAACAGAGAGGTCCCTCTGATTTTACACAGAAGCCTAAGAGAATGTGGGAGATCCGACAGGGAAAACCTAGATCTCAAAGTTCCCGCCAGATATCTTACAAAAACTCTTTACGTTTCCTCTAAAGCAAAGTTTTTTAAGAATTTCCCTATTAATCTATCACCACTGACCAGTCCAGTGTGTATGAAACTTACTCCCAGAAGATCGAGGCAAGATCACAACTGAAAGGGTCAGGAACCACACTGGGAGTTGAGGGGAGTTGTTTATTTTAAACAAGAAATTGCATGAAATGAAATCTAATCTAGCAATTAGTGTTCTACTTTGCAAAATGGAAAACTAATCTAGCAAGTAAAATCTTACTTTCCAAATGAAATCTAATCTATGTGAAGATTTAACCTTATTGTTTATGTTAGATTGTAGTGCTTTGTGATGAATTAAAAGATTAATTTTAGCTTATCCTTAGTTGTGAAAATTGAATCTAAGCGAAAATTGCAAAATTGAAACAATCACCAACAACACCGTTCCCCTAGGGGGGATGAAGAGTGGGAGCTTGTAGCCCCACTAATTTTATTAATTAAATTACACAACTCTTTATTGAAGTGACTTGCGACCATTCATTAGGGGCGTCACAAGTTTTTACAACGTTTTACAAGTGTTTATTGAAGAAAATGGTGCTCCCGGATGCTCCAAATCCGCCCAAAAATGGGTAGAGCTTTCTCTTATCTGTTCGCTGATCTACATAAAACAAAAAGAAAACAATGACAAAAGATGGCCAAAAACACACTTTGGAAGTGTCTTTGGTTATTAGTATTAAAACCCAAAATTTACTAAGTAAAACTAGTGTAAATTGAACAAAAATGAACTAAGAAGAGCAAGCTAAAGAGCTTGTCTCCTTAAGGTCTTTGTTTGCTGTTTTAAAACAGCAATATAAAGACACTTAATTTGCCAAATATGAAAGTGAAAGCCTTTAGAAAATAATTACCTTTTAACTTCTAAAATATTTGAAAGAAAAACATGCTAAAATGAGACTTTTCCTATGCTAGATCTAAACATTAGATGCAACTTGAAAGTACAAAATTAGATCTAGTTTATTTTGTGCATACCAACTTAGATATTCATAAATTGAAATAAATGATAGATCTAAGCACTTGCATGCAACAATGTCACCAAAAAAAAATATAGAGCTTCTTTTGAGGAGGAGAGAAGGAAGAAAATTTGTAGCCTTGGAATCCTTGAGTAATGGAGTCTTTAGATGTATTAAGGAGGGACTAAGTCCTTAAATCCTTGAAGTTGTGAAGAGACAAGCAAGTTTCATCACCACTCCAAGCTATGAGAACCTGTAAGCTTTAAAATCTTGCAACAAAACTTGTTAATGAAAATTTGTGTCACCTACAAAAGAGACTTGAAAAGTATATTAGTTAACTGAAACATGTATACAAATCAAAATCTCTAAATATAAATGAACAATAGGATTTAACGACAAAGCTAGATAAAATCCTATCCTACTGGATGATAGCACCCTTTCAAAGACCAAATCAACAAACTTAAAGCAAGAAATTAGGCAGATATTACCTCATAGATTAAGCACAAATGACATCAAACATCCACACACATGTATAACACACCTTCTTGACCTCCAAAGTCTCTTTATTCCAAATAGAAGTATTACAATAGTACAACCACAAGCAAAACTGCCCAACTCCAACTAGCTTTACAATGGGAGGATGCTTTGATTTATAGCAAAGGGTGAAGATCCTGAAGAGAGGAGAGCGTGCCAAGTGGAGGAGAGAGGCGCATCAAGTGTGAGGAGAAGAATGCCAAGTTGTAATCACAAGGATGCCACCTTTCCTTTAACCTCAAAGGATGACAAGTGGGAAGGAGGAGGAGGGTAGAGGGGCACCACATTTCAAGAGGTAGGCTGCCCTCTCTAAGAATGCGCCACCTCTCAAGAGGGGCGCACCTCTAAGAATGCACCACCTCTCAAGAGGGGCGCACCTCTTCTTTGCCCACATGCTCTAAATTATGGAGGATGCCATCTCACTCACTCATCAACCAATAAAAAGTCTTCTTTAGTTGACACATAGACTTTTAGGCTTTATTTGACCTCCAACATGTCAAAACATGTTTCCGACATGTTTCCCAGGAAATAGCGTTTGCTGATTTTTCCTGATTTTTTATGTATTTTTTGGGTTTTTTGAATAAAATTGACTTTTTAGTGATTAAAATCACTAATTTCACTCACCAAAGTGGGCACTTAGGTAATGTGGGTGCTCTAGGTCCCAAAATGATCACCCCCAAGGCATAGGAAGACTCCTAGTACCGCTTTTTTAATACAACTTTATTTTTTAAGTAAAAATTCTCGTTTTACGAATTTTTTTTAATTAACTGAAAAAAATTAAAAAATCTTAAGGGGGCCTTAACACATTTCCATAAAACTTTAGGAGGATGTTTAGCATGGTAATAAACATTAGACACTAGGCTTAGATCCATGCTAAGGCCTAACCATGAGTATATACAACAACTTTGGAGAAATTGAGTGAAAAAACTCGGAAATTATAAATCGCCTTTAGACAACAAAATATAATTAACAAGTAAAAAAAACACTCCAGAGTAACAAATCATGCCTAAGTCGAAGGTGGCTAAGACCTTTTACAAAGTTCATCATGCAACATCTCTTATTACAATTCCCTGAAGGGTATGGAAAATGTGAAATAGGTTGGTCTTATTGACCGACTAAATTTCTGAACTCTGAATTTTGAACATAGAATTTTTCAAACTTTGGTGGCTCGCTGGAAGTCCATCCTAGTGCAACTTGGTGGATAACAGAACCAACTCGGTTCACTTATGTAAATATCCAATGTAAAACGGACAATAGGCCAAAATCCATATAGGACAAGTAATAAATAATTAAATAAGTTATGATGATTGATTACAATGAGAACGAGGGTCATTTATACCCACGCAAGGGTGCCCTTTCATTAATAAACACGTCCTTTAGATAAGACACGTCTTTTCATTATGATGTATTACTTATTATCTATGTTGTACGGGGACCCGTCTCCCCTGAAAAAACCCAAGTACCCTGCGTTCCCACGTACCGAGGACTTTTAAAGCACTAGGAAACGTTTCCAATTGGATGTGGACTCCATTAGGGACGTGGGGACGTTTAAGCCGTCCCCAATCCGTCCCTGGGTCAAATCAGGGACTTCTTGAGTACGGTACCATCGTCCCTGAAAAAAATGGGGACAACTTGGCAAATTAATTCTTAAAAAGTAAAAAATAAACCCTAAATCTACGTGCACCTAACCCGCCCACGCACGTAAATGTGTTTTATTAACCCTATACCGCGTCATTTTTTCTCCCCGGGCCTTTCTCTGCAAACCATCGTTTCATGCTCGATTCTGCACCCTCACTCACACTCAGCCCCGTGCACGCTGCCTCACTAGCTCCCTCGACCCGACTCACAGTGAAAATTGTGGCCGTTTCCAGCAAATGTTGTAATTTTTTTACTGTTTAACTGCCGATTACAACAAGGTTCTAGTTTACCGTTTACGATTTTTCTAGTTTCGTGGCTCCAACACAGAGTTTACACAGTCCAACCATCATCCAACGACCAGTTGGAGAGGGAAATTTCGCCCGCCGTCAAAGTTTGTCAAACAATTTAACTTACAGGTATGTCGTGGCCCGTAAATGTTTTAAGTTTTTATTTTAAATTTTAAATTTTTAGTTATATACTATATAGTATAGACAATAGTTATTATTATTAAGTTAGTGATGTTAAATTTTAATAGTTATTGTCAATTGATTAATCTGAAATTGTGTAGTAGTTATAACTTATATTTTAAATTTTTATTTTTAGATATATAATTCAGGTTATCACAAATTTTTATTTTTGATATAATCGTATTCAGGTATCGTATTAACTTAGATATAATCGTATTTGTGATAACCTGTGATAGCCTGAACTAACTTATGTCACGATTTTTATTTTTAGATATATTATATATATCGTATTTTAGAATTTTAATAATATACATTTAATAAATTAAAATATACAGTGTGCACTTAAAAGTTAAATTTTAACAGTTTAATTTAAATTTTAGTTTTTAGAGTCCCGAGTCTAGTATACACTACAGTTTTAACTTTTAAATTTATTATTTAATTTATTTTATATTTATTAATAAATTATAATAGTAATTGACATTGCTAATTTTATTATAATTTGATATTTATAACATAGTTACCAACTTAACGAGAACTCTCTAGAGTTCTCGTTTTTTTGGGTGTCCAATTTTTTATCTCGTTTTTAAAAATGGTGCTACCGGTAGCACCCCCTCTATGTTTTTAGTCGATTTTTGATATTTTAAATTTTTCGATCCACAATGTTTCCACATTATTTTTTTAAATGCTAATTTTTCATCTATTTTCAATTTTTTCTATATATATATATATATTTTGTTTTTATTCAACTCATTTTTTAGTCTTTTTTCATGCTTCTTTCAATCTTAAAAATGCTTTTTACCATTTACATTTTCGAAGTTACGATTTTTCATAGAATTTTGTCTCCTTAATTAATTTATTGTTCCATACTTTTTAAATATATTGAAAAACATCATTTTTAACACATTGTTTACCTTTACTTCAATAAATCGAAAAAAATTGTAGTTAAATAATACTACTTTTGAATATTTATCAAAACAATACACATTTTATAGCCATATATCATAAAAAACCTATACATTTTGGTACATATTCCTTAAAATA
>ML789670.1:25391-43845 GCA_009831015.1 Picea engelmannii
GAGGGTAGCATGATTGCAGTTTTAGCGACTGAGGATCCACATGGTTATCCATTCTGGATAGGAAAGGTTATAAAGATTGAGAAAAAAATGTTGATGTTGTTGCAATTGAAGTGCATTGGTATGCAACAAATACACACCCATTCAATGGCGTGTACAAGCCAGAGATGGTGGTTGAGAAACATGTCAATAGAAAGAGAAAAAAAAAAGGGTCAAAATACAACTCATCATCGCACTGACCTCTTAAAATTAGACGATGTTGACATACTTGTTTATGACTTCAATTTGACAAAGAGAGGAACTCTTCGCTCCAAGACAACAAAGATTATCAAGAGGTTGCTGCCGCAAGAAATAAATGCAAGATGGGAGTCTGTTGAACCTAGCGGTAGATCTAAAATACATTTGACATATGAAATGTTGGGCATGCATGTAGACTCAAATGGTGCATTCATCAACAATAGAGAAGAGTATGGATCATCTACATCTTCATAAAAACATTCATTTGAAAACAATGTAGACTCTGATGGTATTTCAGAAACCATGAGTCAATCTGAATAAGTGTATGRAACATTTTAAGAATTTTTGATCCATATGATGTTTGTATGGTAACTAAAAAAGAACATTGAACTTACATATGATCTTATATGAAGTTATGAATCTTTTGTTATGTTTTATGAATGATATGTTTTTTTATTATGGATAATATAATAAAATTTCTTAGCTCATATGTTTTGAATATGGTCAATATAACAATACTTTTAAGAAACTATTTATGTTTCATTCAATGTAACTTGTATTTACTTTTTTATTGTTAAAAGAAAAAAAATATTAAAAAGTGACGTTGAATTTTTAAAGTATATTGTGATATTTTCATGGCATTATGTATTACCTTCTGCTTTGCGTGATGATAACATTTAAAAAGTAAACATTTAAGGGTTGTTTTTATGATTTTGTTTACAGTAACGATGAGTTCTTTTACCACATTATAAAAATGTGTCATTTTAATACTCCAATTTTAGAATGGGTGCTATCGGTAGCAATACTTTTCAATTTGATGGTTGATTTTGAGGTTTTCGTTTTAATGGTACCAAGTGATAAAAATACGATTTCAAATGATCTCAAAATTTAACGTTTTGAAAAGAAAAAAAAAATCAAAAACATCTTATTTTTTTTTAGGTGTTGATTTTAAGGTTTTTCTGAGCTACTGTCTAAGTTTTGAAGGCCATGTTTGAAAAATGTTGTAATTTTGACCTCGTTTTAAAAAATGGTGCTACCGGTAGCACCACTTTTTGATTTGGGAGTTGATTTTGATGTTTTTTATGCAAAAAATGGGTTTTTTGGGCTAGAGTTCTCATTTTGAGGTCACAGTTCTCATTAAGTTGGTAACTATGTTTTATTATTAAGTTAAAACTTAATAACTTATTAAGTGTACTGTGTTATACAATTTGTGGTGTATTATAATTTTTAAATTTTATAAACTTTTAATTTAGTAAACTCAGAACTGTAATTACAAATATATTAATAAATTAATAATTATATTAATTTAAATTTTTAATTTACAGTAACTAAGTAACTAATTATAAAATATTAAAGTTAAAATTTATTATTTAATTTACAGTCAATTTATAGTTATAGGCTACAATAATAAACTACTAAACTTCATAGTTATAGCCACAGGCTCACATTAATAAACTGAATAAATTAAAATATTAATTAATAATTATTAACTTCTTAAATCATGTAAAATTAAATATTAATCTCAAATTTGAATATAAATACTCAATATTTATCATTCATGTTTATGGCATATGCCATATGCATATGGTGAATCATTGAATTTTAAATAAATTTAAATGTTTTAATTTTTTTGATATTTGTTATTTTTCTATATATATATATATATAAAATAATATAATAATATATATATTATTGTCGTCTTCGACCTGCCATCCCCTGAAAAATTTGGGGGTGCGCTCTAGCTGTTTCGGAAACTTGTCCCCCCATCCTCGTCATCCCCCCGTCCTCAAAGCCAATGCAACATAGCTTAATATTATTTATTTATATTTATTTCTATATATTTGTGTTCATAACATTGCCTTCCCCTTTTGAATTGCTTTGTCCTCAAAGCATAGTGATGGAAGGATTGGACATCTTTTTTTTGGCTTGTAATGTCATCGCATCATTTTCTGTTCTGTTGTAGTTGATGATACGAGAGGATATGAACCTCTAAGTGATGAGCAAAATTTTTGAACCGTAAAAAGATTTGACCATCTTAATTCAATCCTTTGCGAAACATTGCATTTTCACGATAAATCGTTATCATGAGACTTAATTGCGTCGGTATCAATATTTTTCGGACAATAATTTAGTTGTTCTCGACCTAAGTGATATTGATACTTTGATTGTTTAGGATATTTGCTTTTATGATTTGTGTAATGTCCCTTTCGCGATGATGAGTCCAACAGGGAGCGACTTAGTAGTCTATATGTTCCCGTAGACTATAGTCGAGAGGAAAAAAGGGAATAACATCTTTATTTGATGTCATTTAACCAAAAGTCTAAGGTGAAAGTGACATTAGATAGTAAAAAGGAGAAAAAGGTGTTTTAAGTGACTTAAGTGATTATTAAAGATAAAACTTAGGAAAAATCATTTAATTAATTAAAGTGAACGTGGAATTAGATGAAGGTTGAGTATAAAGGAGGAAAAACGACCTAATTCCACTATTATTGAGAATTGAGTTGAGAATTGGACACTAGAGGAGAAGTCAAGCATCTTTTTGATGTTTTGTGGATTTCTGGAGGAAACCACCACCATTGATAGATTTCGGTGTTGAAATCAGTTACAGGTTCATGATTCTGGAAGATTCAAATCAGAGATATAGTGTGGATTTATCTTGGCAGCGTGAGGTTTTGGAGGAGGATTGACCACTTAGATAGATCGCTAGGCTTGGAGAAGCAGGGTGAACCTAAACCCTGGAAAGCCATTTGAGAAGGAGCTAAGGCGCTTCCATTGGAACAGATTTCGTCATTTTTCGACGGTTATTTCTCTTGGGGCGTCATTTTCATTAGTAGCCAGTGCGTGGGGTATCCTAGCAATTGATTCAGAGATCCGACAGTGCAACATCAAGCTCCCAGAGGCTAGTGACTTACTTTTGAGCCAGAGCGAGTCATCTTGGGAGATGGACGACCCATTTGAGACAGATCCCATCAGATTCCGAGGAGTATTGCTATCAATTCTTAGTTTCCAGTCAGATCCAACAGTTCGACATCATATTCTAGAGTGCATGTAGCGTTTTCTTCCATGCATGCAACAGATTCGACTTTCATGTTATGGATCTACCGTCGCATGTTACAGATCTATATTCTATTTGACTTTCTTTGTATTACACGCTAGATCTATCTTTGTGAAGGTCTAACTGAAGAGTTTTTGAGCTTTGTTTCAATATTTCATTACATTGTCATTTGCTGTTGATTTGAGTTTGATTATGGATCCAAAATACTATGCATGCTTCACATGATATTATAAAACCAATCAAATGCATCCAAAAACCTCATAAACTTAGTTAGAAACCCCCAGTGTATCAAATCTGCGATAGAAATCCAAAAATTAATAGTTAATATCTAGATCCAAGGATCCGAGATATTACAATTTGGATGTCGATAAGGAGTTCTTACAACAATATTTTTCTTTATCATGCTTGTAGTGTTTTCTTGGTTTAATTTCGGTATATGATTTTCTTCACGCATTGAAGTCGCTTGGTTAATTAATGAACTTCTATTAGTACGTACACTTGGAGTTCCCATCGTTTGTACTCCAACATCCCTATATGTCTTTTCTTTAACTGGATTGGCATCTTCTTGAGCTGTGATGTGGATTGGATCTGTATTTGTTCCTTGTTCCACAACTTAGCTTTTTACACTTGAGGATTTTGATGCTTCTTCCTGGATTTGTTTTAACTTGTTCTCCAACAACCTCTTATAATTTTTAAGCTTCTTAATTTGCATAAGTAGGTTTTGATTATGAATCTTTAGGTGTGAGAGTTCTTCATTTTCTGATTTGTCGGTAGTTTTAATTTTTGGATTGTCAAGTTTTCCATCTTTTAACTTCCTAATTTGTTCCAACAACTTTTGATTGAGGCTCTTCAAGTGAGAATTTTCTTTTAGGTTCTTCTTGTATTCTTTCTTGATATGTTCCTTTTCTTGTTCTAATATTTGATTACTCTATTTCGTAGCCTTGGACTTCTTTACTTGTGCAAGTAGTTTTTGACTGTGATCTTTTAAGCGAGAAATTTCTTCGTTTTTTATCTACATTAACTACGTCAAATTATTTTTGTATTTTTTGATATTGACCATCGATTTTCCTTAAGGATCACCTTTGAGATGTCTTTTACGTCTTTTGATGAAGGTACTATTGAATTTGACTTCATAGTAATGTCTTGAAATGTCATCTTCTTTTTATAGGAAAGCGTCACAAACTTTTTCTCCATGTTTAAGATGAAGTTACCTAGTTTTTTAAACCAGGGTAACCTCAGAATGCTGTCAATTTCTTCTTTATACATAGTTGTAACATTGAATTTAGATATACATTCATAATCATCAATTGTCACTTGCAAGTCCTTAGCTTCATAATGTCTCTTGTGAAAAATATCTTCTTTTTGACTTATATTTTGCTTTGAAATTAATAATTGATTTGACAAATCGATATTAATGTAATTTTCATCATGGTTGATGCCAATAATGATGTTAACCTCTCTTCCTTGAACACTCCCCTTTAATATAAATAACCTGTAACATGAAATGTAACAACCTTCATAAAAAAATCTTCCCTCATTTTATTAGAATCTATTTTATTTTTGTTGATGTTTTATGATAAATAATGCTTTTCTCTCGATTTTTTTAAAATAACCTTTATATATATATATATATATATATATATATATATTCCAACTAGTTCTTCTTTACAATTTCTTGTTCAATACTTTATAATTTTTTTCATAACTTTATGGACATTCCTTTTTTGATGCACTACTCTTATTACTTCCTTTTAAAAATAACCTCTTGTGAACTTTAAGTGAGGTATTTACCTTTGATTTCCCTTTTGTGACCTCACTTAGTTGAGCTTTTAAATAATATTTTTATCAGTTTAAACTCTTCCTTTTAAAAATAACCTCTTGTGAACTTTAAGTGAGATACTTATCTTTGATTTCCCTTTTGTGACCTTACTTAGTTGAGCCTTTAAATAATATTTTTATTAGTTTAAACTCAACTTCTGGATAACGTTTTTTCCTTTTATTTTAAATTTTATATAATACTACAAATACCCTTTTTAACTCTTTTCTTAATACAACTTCTTTTTATGTATGCTGATTTGGATGACCTTTTTAAAATAAATTTATAAACTTAATTCTCCAACCCCGATTATCCTGTAATCGACACAGCTTCTTAAATGGCACGTTTCCTCGTTTCGTGGCGTATTAATTTATTCCTAAATACAGCCTTTCCAACAAATTATTAGTTTTTACTATGCGAATTTTATGCAATCGCCTTCACGCACACGCCCAAAAAGTCACGACTTTTACACCCACGGTGGTGAGTGGTATCTCCGGCGGTGGTAGGCTTCTGCCACTGAATTCCTATGAATTAGTGACCGGTACCAGAATTTGAATGGAACTGCCCCTTCAATTTTTTTGTGATTGGAGGCTCCAGATTTTTTTCCCGACAACATCTATTCCATTCAGCTAATGCGTCCGATAGCTTCAACACAAGACACAGTTCGTATGGTTATCCGAGCCCAATGAAATTTGACTAACTGTTTACACTCGTTTTCCTCCCTAAGACAGGCACCATGTGAGATAGTGGAATGGCGACTGCTGATTCCAGAGATACCTTTTTTTAATTTCTTGATGGTGGATAAAAGGGATAGCAATGTTGGGCTATCTGCAACATAATTGACACCACAATTTTTATTTTGTTTTTTGTTAAAGTATGTGGCAAGTAAAGTGGACCTTATTCCTCGCCTGTGCCACGGATTGTGCAACAAATGCAGCGTGCTTTATGTTGCCTTGTGCCTTGATATTCCAACGTTTAATGATTATTTCTTCCTTCTTGAATTATGCCCTTTTCTCTTGATAGTGATATTCGCCAACAATATACTCATTCTTTCTTTCACTTTTTTTTGGTTAGCACTCTTGATTTATGACTTCCTTATCTGCAGCAGAATACTCTTCTTCAATGGAATTTCTGAGCTTTAGCTTAAATGGCCAAAGGCTGATCTCCGGTCAAAGACTTGATGAAATCAAAGACTCTGATTGATAATTGTGTGCCCTGTTACCCCCCATGCCTAGGGGTAACTAGAGGAGATCATGTCTCATGGTTCGCAATGGAGACAATGATCCTAACCATGGTGATGATTAGCATGTCCACAGATGGCATTCCAACAAACCCCTCATCTGCCTCTACAACTATAGATCATCCAAGGCTCATCACATCTAAGCAATCCAGTGTATGGGAGATGGTAAGCCAATGTCACCATGAGGTATGCTAGTCCTTCTTTCATGCGAAGTGTTGTGTTTAATTTGTTGGGCATGTGGATGCGGATCTTTGGTTGAAGTTGAATAATGGATCACTGCCTTGGGAAGTTGTGTTTGTTGTCTTGTTTCACCTTGGTGGCCAACTTCTATGCCCTAGTCCTGTGCTGTCACCGCCCAGGGAAAATGGGTACTGTAGGGGGCACTCACAAGGGTAACGTTCCATTCCCCACCATACTTAACACTTTCCATCTTGGAACCCCTCATAGTGTATTGAACTTCGATAATGGGTCATGGTCCATTCTCCCATGGGAAGAAGGGGTTGAAGGCCCATAGGTTGATGTAGCTGCTCTATATGCTAAATGATAAAGCCACCATAAAATCCTCAGGCCACCTTGAGCTCTACCCTCTCTAATGGTAATCGCCCCTTGTCCTGATGTGAATGAACGTACAATCATAAAGGACCATAGCTCGGTGAGAAAATGGAGGAATAAAGCTAGAAACCTGTAAAGGGGACTTGCAAATAATAACTGGGTATCAAAAGGAAATTAAGGGTTTCAAAATGCAAAAAGTACCGAGGAAAGGGCATCTCAAGCAACAAGTGCTCCCTCTATAAAGGTGGTCATAGAAATGGATTTAATGACACCATAAGGCCATGAAGTGAGCCCATATTCATACCACTTTCACACTTACTCTTGAAGGGTTTCTTTCTTTCCTACTTCCCTCAGGACTTGTCCCTCTACCTAGGTCTTTTAGTTCCTGTCTAGGTTGGCACACTTAATAGGGTTGGATGAAGGCCCTCCCATACTCAAACTTGCCAATTCACATGAAGTCCTGGGCTGGTGTGATGCTCGAAGGGGATAATGAAATTAATTGTTTGCATGGATTATATCTTAAGTAACAACTTACTTTGCATGATTTAAGGACTAATATTTCTTATGAACATTGGTTTACTTTGTCTTATACTCTGCTTTGTTTTGGATGGCCTTGACATGGTTCTTTAAGGGATGCCCAAGGTCTTCACCTAAGACGTTGTGCCTTTATTGCAAGACTTTAGCATGTGTGATGCAGAGCAATGAGTCATCCAGTGACTTACCATATTCCGACATGATCTCTCACATCCTTGGAAACTTGGACAATGGACAAATGGGCTTGTTTCGAGCAGATTTGGTCATGATGGCACACATATCAGATGAAAGCCCACATGCTAGACAGAGTACCCTAGAGCTTATTATTAACTGGATCAGGGTCGTTGCAGCAATAGATAGTCAGACATCATGCAGAGACGAGATGCAACTCTCTCCATCTTGGACGTAGTGCCCTAAAATCTTGACGTCACCCTCCATTTGATTATAACATCATCTTCTAGGGTTTGATGGACACTTGGGGTGCCAGTGGTGATTTTGCATCACCATGCATGAGGAGACATATCATTGCCATTACTCCACCATGGGATGTTGCCACATGGCCCAAAAGTGCTTGCACTTTAGGGTTTTAACCCTAGACATTTGATCCTTGACCTAAGTGAAGCTAGAAGAAGGGAAAAATGACACCTAGGGCCCAAATGTGCTTGCACCTTAGGTACATTCTTCCTCAAAGTCTAAAGCCTAAGCCCCAAACATGCTTGCACCTTAGGTACATTCTTCCTCAAAGTCTAAAGCCTAAGGCCCAAACGTGCTTGCACCTTGGGGTTTATACTCTACCTCTTTTGTTTCACCTAGATCTGTTGATGTTTTGCTTATATAGCTAGTAGTTACGGTTTTTCTTTATTATTATAATCATTTAGCACATTAGCTGCATAAATAAGATCACTGAAAGAGAGACAATCACAAAAACAATAGAGACACACAGATTATCCCGGGAAACCCTCACGGGGAAGAAAACCCAATAAAACTTCCTCAATATAGATAGACCAAAGACCGAATAAAAGATCCTCCTCTACTCATTCACTAGGAAGAGTAGCGCACTAGTTAACCAAGAGATACCAAGACACAGACCAAGAACCCTCCTTGACGTCACACTTAGCTGCAGTAGCAGTTCCTCCAATACTTGCGCACTTCTTCATAGCTATAGAGCTAGTGTGGTGTGTGTGTCCAAATGAGGCGCTATCCTCACATATAAATACAAGTTGTGAGGTGGGACTAGGGTTGTGACTCTTCACTTGGTGGAGCCGACTTCTCCTAGAAGTGGCCAAAACCACTTTACAATTACTAGGGGTCGACATTACAAATACCACCATACAAATACATTTTGACCAATCCACAAAAGGGGATTTGATCTTATACAAGACCCGACTTGATCAATCCGCAAAAGGGGATTTGATCTATACAATAATAACTCAAATATAATTAGAATATTCTTCAAAGTTACAATATTTCAACAAGATCAATCTTCAAGTTTGTTGAAATTAGTGCAGCTGCAAGAGCCATTCTCTGGGAGGATGGCATAAGACTCTAGTTGAGATCTAGGGCCCCTAGTACACTCCTGGGGTTCTTGGTTTGGGACCAAGTAGTTAGAGCCATGGCAAAAGACCCTAGTGAGGCCCCCTAGTACTTTGCTGGGGTTCTTGGTCAAGGACCAAGCAGTAAGTCCCTAGATGTGTTCTAGGGCCCCTGGATGTGTTCTAGAGAACCCTTGCTCGGTGCTTGGATTGATCCTTGGATGTGTTCCTTGGTGGTTGATGATGTAAGTCCCTAGATGTGTTCTAGGGCCCCTGGATGTGTTCCAGGGAATCCTTGCTTAAACACTTGGGTTGATCTTTGGTCTTGTACCTTGGTGGATGAAGACCCTAGATGTGTTCTAGGGCCCCTAGATGTGTTCTGGGGTATCGTAGTCTGGGGTTAGGTGGTTCTTGGTTGTGTACCAAGATGTGATGATGTGTGATCTTCTTCTTCACTCCCGGAATGGTCCATGAGACCTAGGAGCAACTAGAAGATGGACATGACCACATTATTGGTTTTTCCTCTTATGTAGGGATGATAAAAACTTATAAGTTATTGTGAGACATATGTGGACAGTTTGCCATTGAAGAAGACCCCTTTGACTTTGTCTTGTAGCCTCTCCTTGCTTGAATCTTGTTCCCCATCTTACTTAATGTGGAATTGGTCTTTTATAAGTCAATTTGACTTATTTGACTTTCTAATTAATATTTTTATTAATTATTTTATTTTTAGGTTTTTAATTAAACCTATTACTAACCCCTTCCTAAACTATAAAAAGAACCTACCCCTCACTCATTCTTACACACACTCCTCATTATCTCTTGCTTGGTCTGGTTTTGCTGCGACTACCTTAGTTTGGTTTCTTTTCTTTGGTGCAGCCTCCTTGGTGGACATTCTCTTGTTGTTTCAAGGTGCGACTTCCTTGGATTTTTTGGTCTTGAGCTGGTATAGGGTGCGGCTTCCTTGTTGTTGGTCTCCTCCTGCTGATGAGGTAAAGCGACCTCTGCTCTTACTGCTACAGGTGCCGCAACCCCCTCCTCTCTCTCCTTCAAGCTGCCACTGCTCCCTTCTAGCTGCCGCTAGCTTCCTCCTTGACTGCCACTGGGGTTCCCCTTGTCACCTGTCATTTAGGGCTTGTTAAGATAGCCCTAAATCTGTGGTCTTAGGCTTCCCATTTGTTGCAACATTCCTATATGCCTAAGACATTTTTTGGTTGAGCTGTTTGGGGTTATCTATCAGCCTTGAGTTTGATATTTGTGTTGTTTATATCAACCCTAGACTTATGTTGATTGGTCTTTGAGTTCTACCCTACTCTTCTTGGAAAACTTTCCACTTAGATCATGATGAGATCAAACCCTTGAGGGTTTTGATCCATGACCATTATAGCTTTCTTTGAGCATACAGAAGGAGGACAACTACACATCAGGTAATTCTGTTATTTGGTTTTGCTAAGGTAATGTTCAGATTTTGTTTTGCTAATGTTTGAATCTGCATCTAGTTAATATTCATAAATGTTTTCTTCTGTTCATGATCAGTCCTAGTTAAAGATTGGTTCTCTTTAGCATGTTCAGATTTATATTTTCTGTGTTTAATCTACTTAAGAAATTTTGCTTTAAGTGCTGATCTTTATCTATAGTAGTGAACAAATTTAAAAAGATATTACTGTTTTTAATTTTCCCTAAAATTCTAACAAAGTTTAATGCATTTGAGACTCCATAGGCCCTAGAAGGACAATGGCAGTGATCTAGGAGCGTTTTTGTGGCTAAAGTAGTTGTTAAAACCAATTTTCTTACTTTGTTAAACATCCTACTGAATGAGGGCCATATATACCCACACATGGCTGCCTTTTCGTTAATAGATATGTCCTTTAGATAAGACACGTCTTTTCATTATGATGTATTAATTATTATTTATTTATATCTGTTTCTATATATTTGTGCTCATAACATTTAACAAATGAGAATGATCTCTTTTTATAGTGTTTACCTCCAACAATTTGTAACAAACATAACTATAACTATAAATATAAATATAAAATATAAATATAAATGAATAATCAATAAATGAATAATGAATAATTACTAATGAAGAGACACCTCATAATGAAAGATCACGTCTCTTCATGAAAGGACACCCCAATGTGGGTATATATACGACCCCCATTCTCATTTGTAATACTATTCATAGTATCTATCTATCTATCTATAATATCCAAAATATTTTGAATACAATGTGTGTGTGTGTGTGTGTGTGTGTGTGTATACACACATTATATATATGTGTGTGTGTGTGTGTGTATACATATATGTATATGTATATTACATATATATATGTGTGTGTGTGTGTGTGTGTGTGTGTGTGTGTGTGTATATATATACATTGTATTCCAAATATTTTGGATGTTTAATTGGTGAGCCAGATTTGGTTGTCACATTTGGTATACGAGCAATTGTGGTCTTGGCCCTTGGCCACCAGACTGTTGGTCAAAATTTTGTTGCCCCTGACAACATCATTGTGTAATGTCCCTCATATATATATATATATATATACACACATTGTATTCCAAATATTTTGGATGTTTAATTGGTGAGCCAAATTTGGTTGTCACATTTGGTATACGAGCAGGTGTGGTCCTGGCCCTTGGCCACCAGACTATTGGTCAAAATTTTGTTGCCCCTGGCAACATCATTGTGTAATGTCCCTTTCCTATTGATAGTCTCTACAGAGGGCGACTTAGTGGTCTATATGTTCTCGTAGACTATAGTCGAGATAAAAAGGGGAATAACACCTCTATTTAAATGTCCTTTCACCAAAGTCTAACCTGAAAGTGGTATTAGAGAGGTAAAAGTTGGAAAAAGTGTGTTTAAGTGACTTAATTGATTATTGAGATGAAACTTAGGGAAAAAGTCACTTAAATGGTAAAGTGAACATTTAGTTAGAATAAAAAAGGGGTTTAAATGACTTAAGTGAACATTAAATCATAACTTAGGAGAAAATTCTTTTAATTAAGTAAGTGAACGAAGAATTAGACTAGAGGAGGTATAAAGGGAGGGAAGTTGACCTAATTCCTCATTTGATGATTTGTGAATTGGGAAATAGAAACCAGAGAGGAGGAAGTCGACCTTCTTGTGTTTTGTGGAGTTCTGGACGAAACCACAACCATTGAGGGAGTTCGGTGTTGAAAGACACACCCTAGTCTGTTGGAGGGACCATAGAGGGACCATGCAAGTTCTTCATCGAGCTTCAACTTCTATCTACAGTAGAAGAGAGACCTAGCGCAGGCTAGTGCGCAATTCTTCCAGTGCAGTGTGAGCGTTTGAGGAAGATTTCTGGCCTTAAGGGGTCGTTAGGCCCAGCCGAATCAGGGAAAGCAAATCCCTTCCAACCCAGTTGAGTGTAGGCCAGGGCGCATTTAGTGAGACAAATCCCACATAATTTTGCCTGGTAAAACACCCAAAGCGCACCATTTAGCTGAGGAAGTGCGTGGGGGGTTTGAGGAGTCCATCCGGGGTTTCGACAGGGCAACAAAGGACTGATATTCCAGATCTGAGACAGGGAGAGTTATTTAGAGAGTAGGGCGCTTCATTTGAGACAAATTTCAGGCTAATCCGACGAGTATAGCCACCAAGGCACATTTTCCTAGTTGCAGCAACAATTTTCAGACATATTTGCAGCTGCATACAATGCTCTCTTCATTACATGTTGTAGATCTACAGCGCATGCATCGGATCCATTCATCTAACGTTATCATTGGTATTTCTCAGTTTCATATTTTGTATTCCAGTTAAGATCGTTTCTTGTTCAGATCTAACTGAAGACATTTATTTGATTTTCCTGCATATTGCTTGTAATCACTATTATTTTCCTTAATGAAGCTGTTGAGTTGGTTTTGGTTCCAAATACAATGGCATGCATGATATGAAACAACTAAACATAGTAAATGCATCCAGAAACCTTGAAACGCAACCAAAAACCTTTTAAAAACTCAAACAGAAACCCCAGAGCACCATATCTACAGTTAGATTCCTAGCGTTGACAACAAATACCTAGATCCGAGGGATTTGGGATATTTCAGTGGTATCAAAGCCTTCTTCTTGCCAGCCTGTGAAGAAGCGCTTAACTCATGACCCCATGATTCCAGGAACAGGTGAAGAATACTCGGAGGATAGAGGTCACATCGGGGACGAGTACATTCAGTACCGTAGGGGTCATAGTAGAGACAAAAGAGGCAGAAGCAGGAGAGTCTACATTCCCTTCCATATCCATTCAAATACAGAGCCAGAGCCAGAGGACACAAACATATGTCATATCAGTTCAGAGACAGAGTCCAAATTAGAAGGTAAGATTGGTGACATACATGATATTCCAAAGGGCAAGGGGAAAGGCCCAAAGGCTTCTTTTGACAGTACCCAGGCTATGTTGAATGATCTCTCCATGGGGCAATGTGACATGATGAATGCCATAACACAGATGGCAATCAATACACAGCTGATCCAGAACAACGTGGGCATGATGGGTGCAAATATAGCAGGTGGAGTGAATGGTTCTGCGGGACACCATGGAGGTGGAGCCAGTGGATCCAATGGGAACCCAACAGTGTCGAGTGGGCACCAAACACCCACTCACACCTATATCTCAGCAAGGAAGATTCCTGAACCGCTCTTTTCGTAGTTCCAGGGGGAACAATAGATCGAACATCCAGGACAGGGGTAGCAGATGGGACATGCCGGACAGGGGCAGACAAGCCCAAGAGATCCATTTGCAGAGTATAGGAGAGACTACTTGGCACGGGCCAGAGTTCCACGCTGACATGAGTTTGATGGACTACTGTTCGATCAAGTATCGAAACAGGCTCAGAGAGGCGCATAGGGGTAACATGCAGCCCCAGAACATGGACTTTATCAAGAAGGTTGGGAAACTAACCATCCCTTCTTTCGACGGTTCGTCCAGGTGTTCAGCTCATGCATGGGTCCAAAAGCTTAATACCTATTTTAGGTTTAACCAGATGACAAAATCAGATGTTATAAGCTTCGCTACCTTGCACTTGGAGGGGGAAGTCCATGAGTGGTGGTATCATGGGCTAGTGACCTCTTCGGTCACAGTTGTATCACATCCGACGTGGAGTTCACAAAACGATTGATGGAAAGGTTTGATTAGAGGGATCTAGAACTCCATTTCAGGGACTTGACATAGTTGCGACATATCGGATATGGAGGTTAAACTAGGCAACTACACCGTGAAAGACACTTTCTATGTAGTTGTCTTATCAGAGACTAATGCAGTATTGGGCGTTCATTAGCTGTGCTCACTGGGCGAGGTTGGTTTCAATTACCAGACCCTAACAATGAGCTTCAAAGATACAAAGGGGTCAAAGGTGGTGTTGAGGGGCATGTCTACAGGAGCACCCAGGATAGTGTCGACAAAGAAGATGGAGAGGATTTTCAGGCATGGAGATGTGGCATATGCTGCCGAGTGTTTGATCACCACCAGGAGGGATTCAGATTGTAGACAACATTATCATCCCGAGATTAGGGAACTTTTGAGTTAGTATGAACCGGTATTTGGGTCGATACCACCGGGGTGCCCACCAGACAAAGGATTTGAGCACATGATTGAGTTAGAGGCGGGGACGACATCAGTGATCACCGCACCCTACAGACATCCTAAGAGGTTCAAGGATGAGATTGAGAGGGAAATCAAGGAATTGCTTGAGATGGGGCACATCAAGCCTAACACTAGTCCGTTTGCTTCATCCGTAGTTTTGGTCCTAAAAAATGATGGCACACTGAGGATGTGCATAGACTATCGTGCACTCAATAAGAAGACCATAAAAGACTGGTACCCCATTCCACGTATAAATGAGTTGATGGATGAGCTACATGGGGCAATCTTCTTTACCAAGATAGATCTTTGCTCAAGTTATCACCAGATCAACATCAAAGAGCAAGACATCGAGAAGACCCCCTTCAGATGCCACTTTGGGAATTTTGAGTTCTTGGTCATGCCCTTCGGGTTGACCAACACCCCAACCACCTTTCAATCTTGCATGAACCACATTTTCAGGGGATAGTTGCGAAAGTATCTCTTGGTCTTCTTCGACGACATCCTTATATACAGTATGACTTGGAAAGAGCATCTAACACACTTGGATGAGGTTTTGAGCATTAGGCAGTCACAATCCTTATATGCCAAAGAGTCCAAGTCTGAGCTCAGAATGAGAGCGCTGTTGTATCTAGACCACATTATCAACGGGCAGGGGGTACAAGTACATGAAAAGATCAGAGACATTCTAGATTGGCCAACACCCAAGAATATCACCGAGTTGAGGGGATTCTTTGGGTTATGTAGTTACTACATGAGGTTCGTGAGAGGATTCTCACTGTTGGGGGCACCACTCACCGATTTGACAAAGAAAAGGGCTTTTCATTGCACCGAGGCATCACAACGCACTTTTGAGAAAATGAAGGAGGTTATGAGCACATGTTCAGTTCTAACACTTCCCAATTTTTCACAGCCTTTTGTATTGGAGTGCAATGCATCAAGAGAGGGGATTGGAGTAGTATTAATGCAGGGGGGGGGCATCCCGTAGTCTTTGAGAGAAAGAAGCTCAGCGAGTCAGAGAGACTCTACTTATCTACGACAAAGAAATGCTGGATATCATGCACTCCTTAACACAATTCAGACAATACTTAGTTGGCAACAGATTCGTGGTAAAAACCGATCACAATAGCTTGAAGTATTTCTTGGATTAGAAGGACCTCAATGAGAGACAACAAAAATGAGTTTCAAAGGTCTAAGCTTTTGATTTAGACATTGAGTATGTTAAAGGCAAGAAGAATGTTGTAGCAGATGCATTATCCAGGAGGCCAACGAGTTGTTTGTTGATGGACATATCCATGGATTGGAAGGCACATTTATTGGTGGAGTATTCCAAAAACAAATTCGCTTGTGAGGTGATGGATGGATAGGTGGTGGATGAGAGATATCGAGTGTTGGACGATGTCATCTTCTACAAAGATTGGATCTACTTAGTTCCAGAATCTACACTGAAGGAAAAGATTCCGAAAGCCATTCACGATTCACCCTTATCAGAACATCATGGGTACTTCAAGACATATAGGTAGATTAAGGAGAGATTCTCATGGAAGGGTCTCAAGGATGATGTACCGAGACACATCCGAGAGTGTGTGACTTGTTAGCAGAACAAGTCCAAGTAGACACACCCAACGTGGTTACTTCAGTCTCTACCCATTCCATAGCAGAAGTGGGAGAGCATTTCCTTGGACTTCATCACAGGACTACCTAGGGTGCAAGGTAGGGACTGTATATTTGTGGTGGTCAACAGACTAACCAAGTTTGCGCACTTCTTTGCGATACCCACTAAGTATAAGGCCACCTAAGTGGCAGAGTTATTCTTCAGAGAGATTTTCAGATTGAATGGGTTACCTAGACATATAGTCGGTGGCAGGGATGGTCAATTCATCAACACATTCTGGTAGGAGTTGTTCAGGCTAGTGGGAACAGAGTTGGGTGACAGACCGACAAACAGACTGAGATAGTTAATAAATGGGTGCAAGGGTACCTGAGGAACTATGTGGGGGGGAAACAACGCACATGGGTAAAGTGGCTCCATCTGGGAGAGTACTGCTATAACACGACATATCATATGTCCATCAGGATGACACCATTCATATTTTTGTATGGGTATGACGCACCATCATTCATGGAGACAGTGTTTGGCGACAGTAGGGCTTCGGGAGCCAAATATTGGATAGAGGAGAGCCAAAAGATTCTGAAAACAATGAAGGAAAATTTGCAGACAACACAGAACCAACAAAAGGTGTATGCAGATCGACATAGAGTAGAGCACAGTTTTGAGGTGGGGGATCTAGTATTTCTGAGACTATAGTCGTACAAACAGTCTTCTTTGAAGAAGAGCGGGGCAAAAAAACTAAAACCCAAGTTCTATGAACCTTATATGATCAACAGGAGGATTGGCAAGGTGGCCTACGAGTTAGAGCTACCAGAGGGTAGGAAGATTCACGAATCACAATGTGTTCCACTTTTCTTGCTTCAAGTAAATAGTGGGACAACATATTACTACTTCAGAGGAGTTACCACCATTGGACGAGGCGGGTCAGTTGGAGTTAGTGTTAGAGGAGGTTTTGGAGCACAGGGAGCGCAGGTTGAGGAGTCAAATTATTAGAGAATGCCTTGTCAGATGGAGGGGACTTCTAGTGGAGGATGCTACATGGGAGGGAGAGAAGATCCTACAACACCCCGACTTGATGTTTCTTGAGGACAAGCAATCTTGGGAAGGGAGGACTGTAATGTCCCTTTCCCAGTGATAGTCTCTATAGAGAGCGACTTAGTAGTCTACATGTTTTCGTAGACTATAGTCGAGATAAAACGAGGAATAACACCTCTATTTAAATGTCATTTCACCAAAATCTAACCTGAAAGTGACATTAGAGAGGTAAAAGGAGGAAAAAGGGTGTTTAAGTGACTTACTTGATTATTGAGATGAAACTTAGGGAAAAAGTCACTTAAGTGTTAAAGTGAACGTCTAATTAGAAAAAAAAGGGGTTTAAATGACTTAAGTGAACATTAAATCGTCACTTAGGAGAAAATTCATTTAATTAAGTAAGTGAATGGAGAATTAGACTAGAGGAGGTATAAAGGGAGGAAAATCGACCTAATTCCTCATTATGATGATTTGTGAATTGGGAAATAGAAACCGGAGAGGAGGAAGTTGACCTTCTTGTGTTTTGTGGAGTTCTAGATGAAACCACAACCATTGAGGGAGTTCAGTGTTGAAAGACACCCTAGTTTGTTGGAGGGACCATATAGGTTCTTCATCAAGCTTTAGTTTCTATCTACAATAGCAGAGAGACCCAACATAGGCTAATGCGCAATTCTTCCAGTGTAGTGTGAGGATTTGAGGAAGATTTCCAGCCTTCAGGGGTCGCTAGGCCCAACCAGATCAAGGAAAGAAAATCCCTTCCGACCCAGTTGAGAGTAGGCCAGGGTGCATTTAGTGAGACAGATCCCACAAAATTCTGTTGGGTAAAACACCCAAAACGCACCATTTAGCTGAGGAAGTGCGTGGGGGGTTTGAGGAGTCCAACCGAGGTTCCGACAAGGTAGTAGAGGACTGATATTCCAGATTTGAGACAGGGGGAGTTGGTTAGAGAGAAGGGTGCTTCATTTGAGACAGATTTCAGGCCGATCTGACGAGTATAGTCACCAGGGCGCATTTTCCCAGTTGCAGCAACAATTTTCTGGCATATTTGCAACTGCATGTGGGAGCGTTTTAGGAAGCGGGAGCATGGGAAGCGTCATTTTCCAAAAATCCTCTGAAGCGAAGCGTCTGTTATATATATATATATATAAATTTTTATATATATTGCGTTTATATTAGAAAAACATGCAGAAAGACAAATTAGCTGCAGGATGTATGAAAACATGCATATTTGTACATTGTAACATT
>ML789670.1:52763-69693 GCA_009831015.1 Picea engelmannii
ATGTACCCAAAAATTGGAGTTGGAAGGTCAAGAGAACTCCAACATAAAAGAATTAGAAGACAAAATATCCAAACTTTAGCAAACCAAGAAGATTTCACAACAAAAATATAACGAGCTCAAGGACATGTTTTACAAGGAAGTAATGGAAAAGGACCAGGAAATTTCTCGTTTAAAAGACCACATCCAAAAGTTACTTAATTAGATCAAGAAGTCAAAGTATACAAAATTATGCGTTCAGAAGTTGGAACAAGAAAATCAAGATTAAAAAAAAAAAATATTGGAAAAAGATGAAGAAAATTCTCGCTTAAAGAACCTAAATCAAAGGTTGTTGGAACAAATCAAAAAGTTAAAAAATGAGAAACTGGAGAATCCAGACGTTAAAAATAAAGTGGACAAAGTAGATAATGAAGAACTTTTACGCTTAAGGAACCATAATCAAAACCTACTTACGCAAATTGAGAAGTTTAAGAATAATAAGAAGTCGCTGGAAAACACGTTAGAACAAATTATCGAGAAGGAAGCATCAAAGTCTTCAAATGTAAAAATTCACATCCAATTGATATCACAACTCAAAAAGATTCCAATCCACTTGGATAAAAGACATATAAGGATGTTGGAGTACAAACGATGGAAGTTACAGGTGTACTTACTAATAGAAATGCAGCGATCAACAAATCAGTGCATGAAGAAGATAGAACATCAAAAGTAAATCTTGAGCATGCTACAGGTACAATAAAGGGACGCCATTCTATGAAGACACCTTATTGACATCCTTATCATGAAAGCAAATATTTTAACCAGTCAAAATATCAACAACGCTCAGAATAGACACAATTGACCTATCGTCCGAAGAATGTTAATGCCAATACAATTGAGAACAAATTATTCTGGGAATCATATAAGTGCAATGTTCCACAAAGGATCAATTTAGGATGTTGAGATCTTTTTATGGTTCAACAATTATGCTCAACACTTAGAAGTTCGTATTGTCTCATATCATCAACCATAACAATCTCAAAAACCAAGAACCGATCAAAGAAAATACAAGCTAAAGCAAAGACGTAAGGCCTTCCATAAATATGCTTTGAGGACAAAGCATTTCTCAATGGGAAGGCAATGTAACAAACATAAATATAAATATAAATGAATAATCGATAAATGAATAATTAATAATTACTAATGAAGAGACACCTCATAATGAAAGGTCACATCTCTTCATGAAAGGGCACCCCTGCGTGGGTATATATACGATCCTCATTCTCATTTGTAATACTATTCATACTATCTATCTATCATTACTCGTGTGTGTGTGTGTATATATATATATATATATATATTGTTATCCACATGGATTTCTATATTGTATTCCAAATATTTTGGATATTTAATTGGTGAGCTAGATTTGGTTGTCACATTTGGTATCAGCACACAACTCTCCCATAAAATATTATTTTTTAGAAGGCCCAAGAATCCTTCTAAGGTGGAGCTCTCCCTTACTATTTTTCTTTCGATTGGATAGAATGCTTTGAATAGGACTACATTGCCACTTGTCACCGTCACAAGTAAAACACCTTCCTTAAGCATGCATTTGTTCTTCATTTGAGGGCTTAATTATGTCAACAATGCCACATGGAATCTCCTCTTGCGAAGATCTTGGCTCCAAATATGTAGAGAAGGCCTCGAACAATGTGTCCTTATCCCCAAATACCTCAAAAGGTGAAATATGCCTCCAAATATGTGAAAATGCATAAAAAAATGTGTTCTTTCTCTAGAAGTTCTCAATTGTGAAATATGCCTCAAATAATTTGTAGTGCCCCGAGGGACCTTCTAAACTTCCCTAGATGCCTTCTTGAAGAGGGTATTCCCATTAGGAGGATAGGTTCATGATCAAGCAACAAAGATTTCACACTTGCAATGGAATGCTTTTCATCAAATGGGCCCCTTTGACCATGCAATGTATTTTAGTGCTAGTTGGCACCTCTTCAAGGAGGGCGTTTCTCCCTTGGACCTTGTTTGATTGATACCTTACCATAATTAGGGCCATGGACATTTTCCTAGATAGGGCATTCTTCATCTATGTCTTTTCAAGCTTCCTTTGTCTCTCCATGTGTTCTTGGGACCTTGGGTACCATCCATTTGTAGGGCACTCCATAAATGATGTAACAAAATGGTAATGTAGGCCCTCTTAACAAACATGTGTGAATGTGATAAAATAGAAACCCCACAGTGAAATATGCCTTTACAAGAGCCTCCATCAAGCCAACAATACCCCTCTACACCTTTGTTCTTGCATTGGATGATGAATGGTGCTCACGCAAGATAGAACAAGGTGCATGACTTCCAAGTCTCTCCTCACAACTTGTAATTATCATTGAGCTCTCAATGATTCCCTACTCTGTTGGTGAGAAGAAGATGCTAATGAAAATGTGAAATAAGCCTTCAATTTGAGGTGGTAAGAAAATCCAGTGTAGATAAACCCTTGACATGGAAGTAAATTATAGCCTTGAAGAAGAAGACAGAGATAGCAAGCGATGCCACAATGGAGAGAGAAAGTTAACCAAACCATGAGTGAAACACTAAAGATGAAGGTGGTGGTCTCCAAACTCGACTTGGACAATATTTCGAGCATTAGTGAGATTCAAAACCTTGTAAGGCTATAAGTGAGACAAAACATTGCACACAATGTTCATACATGTTGCAATCCGCCTTAACCATTTGTGTAGATAGGTAGCTTGCGCAAAGCCTAGAATCATAACAAACCCATAGCTGAAAGAAAAACATGAGTTAACCCACTATTGTCCCAAGCCCTTGCACATTCTGATTGGAAAATAGAAGTTAAAACCGATTTCTGAGATAAGAATGGCATAAGCCTCACCCTTCCTTACTAGACATGTTCTTGTCATCTACAACAAGCTAACACATAAATGTTTTCCATTGCATCTGAAATGCATAAATAGCACAAGAACCTAGTGATAATGAGTGTTTTTTCACATATTAGGCAATTGCTTGCAACATATCTAGCCCACCAAACGATTATCTATATGTCTTGGAATGTGAGAGGGTGGATGTTATGCAATATGATTAAACAACAGCAACAATGGACAATATTTCACCTCTTAACACCCCCCAATCAACAAGGCAATCCAAAAGAAAAGATACCAAATTCGTGCCAACAAGTTTTAGCCCTCTATGGAAAACCTATCACGCATAAACCAGATCTGAAAATCAGTACATGACAGCATAAATCACAGCAGTAAATCTTCCTTATCTTCTTCAAGTTTAATGTTAAACCCCTTAACAGTTTCATCCTTAACTTATCTCAAATCAGTGAGACATACAAGTGCTGGAAATTACCAAACCATGAATATAAAGATAGCTGAAAATCAAATGTTCAATAAGACAATTTTGGACTGTTGAAAACTTCATATATATATATATATATATAAAGATGAAGTTCATGTACATACCGTAGCCTCATGTGAAGGCTAGTATAGTCCTCTAGCTCTCCAAAACCATAGCTAGGAAAGACCAAGAAAATCCCGGCTCCACTAAAGATTCTCGACAAGTGAACATCAACACTAGCAAGACCTTTGGAAAGACGTCTCCTTTTCTTCTCCACTCTAGCAAGTACAACCTGGGGTTTAATCGCAAAACCCTTCCTCTAATGTCTCCAAATGATGAAACCCTATTCCTAATATTCGATATGCTCCAAAACCTCGATGAAACATTAGCACCTCCAAGACAAGAGAGATAAAGTACACACACACACACACACACACACAGAGAGAGAGAGAGAGAGAGAGAGAGAGAGAGAGAGAGAGAGAGAAGTGCACTCTTCTCCTCACATCTCTAACACAAGTAGAGAGAGAAGTGCACTCTTCTCCTCACATCTCTAAGAGAGAGAGATAGAAGTGCACTCTTCTCCTCACATCTCTAACACAAGATGATGAAGTTGTAAGGAGTTATGACTGTCATCTTCAATGTCTTCTACACAAGATAAGATAATTTTATTAATGTCTAATCAATGACCCAAAAAGTAGGTCAAAGGGATTGATGAGTACAAGGATGTCAATACAATGCAAGAGTACCAAAAGGTCTCCTATAAAATGTGAGATGCAAAAAGTGAAGTGCAATAAGGTAGAGTAGTAGAAAGTGAGATCTACTCTGAGTCATGAAAAACCCTCTGCCCTGAGTTCATATACCTATGCTGATGATGGGGTGTATCGTAGGAGAAGGAGATCCAAGGACGAGAGGAACCAGGAGAAAGAAAGTAGATTTGATATGTCATGGAATGGATCCATCTCTCCTACCATCCGAGGCCAAATGAAGAAAGATGAATATAGTCAGTTGTCCAGAGGGGGACCTGGTGGGGTGCCTGGATCGCCTGCTGCATTGTTGACTGGTAGAGGTAGTGCATTGACGAGGTCTAGGGGATCTCATCCGTCTCCTGGGAGGGGATCTGGCCTGACTATGTCACTAAAATCTTGTGGGATGAGGGAAGGTCCCACGGGTCCGCACTGATCTGGAGACCGAGGCTGCGCTAGTGTCGGTCTATCTCTTAGTGCCCCTTCCTGAGGGTAAAACCGGGAAGAGGGATCCTCCAAGAGTAAACACTCATATCTCATAAGGATCCTCCAACAATGTCACCCTCCGTCTTCTTCATAATAACTCCTAGGATTTCCTCATTACCCTCATGCCTTACTCCAAGAAGACAAGTACAAGGAAAAGAGTATGATAATGATGATGAAAGGACTCTCTCCTTCCTCTAAATATTTGAGAGGTAAGGAGGCCAACAATACATATGTCGGCCTAAACCCTTACAAGCAACCTACAAAGCCACAAGTAGGCTCACACATGTGAAGCACCACACTCCAAGGGTACACATGTGAATATCCAAGTTGATGTTGTACATAAGCAAGGCTCCAATGCAAGCGTGCTCCAAGAGATGTGTCCAACGCTCCTCCTACAAGCTTCCAAGGACTCCAACGCTCCTAAGCCATGTGCTCCACTAGGTCCACTCCCCTTGCATGAACATTGTCGCAACGTAGGCATCCCCATGTCAACTTTATGCCTCCATGCAAGCATCCAAGCTACCCCATGCTGTCTAGGGCTCAATGCTCTCCTCCGAAATGCCAAATGCTCCTCCTTCAATGTAGGGCATCCTCTCAAGAAATCAACTAATCTACATGTGGCTAGCATGAAGAATGTTCCAAGCTGTCTGTAGATCTCCAATGCTCTAAGGAAGAATACCATGCAAGCATCCAACTGAGGTCAAGCAATCACTAAGTAAGCCACCTCCAATGTGTAAATCTAGCATAGACCATCTAGGGGCTAACCATACACCATGTACCCCAAATTTCATGAAGCACACCCAAACATGGTGTAAACACTTTCAAAGTAACCTCAAAAGCTAATAGGGATGCCACTCAAGTTCAATGTTTTTCATCTAGCTTCTAAAGGATTCCGATTCTTGGTTCTAATGTTTGGAACTTGATACCATTCCCTCAAGGGGATTTGAGTTGGATTTTATGGTGGGAAGATGTAATGCACAACGTTGTTAAATTTATTCGTGGTTGGGGATGGTTGGTAGGAGTAGGTGTTAGGTAAAAAAAGCACAACAAGAACTAATGTCTATTAGAGGAGAATATTTTCAATACACATCTTCATGTAGGGTTGGCTATATTAGAACATATTCTTAGGACAATTGAGGAATACAAGGCCATAGGTGCACAAATCAGAGCCAGATTGCATTGGATGAAGGAAGGCAATAAACCATCTAATTCAACTTAGATAGGATAAGATAATTTTATTAATGTACAAAAAATGATCCCAAAAGTAGGTCAATGGGACTACTAAGTACAAAAATGCCAACACAAAGTGGGAGCACAAAAGAGGCTCCTATTTAAAGTAAGATGCACCAAGTAAATGAAACTATTGAGCTAAGCTAGAATATGAAGATTGTCCTAGTAATGGAAAACAAATCTAGGGGAAAAATGTAAAAGGAGAGTGGAATCAAGATCTAGAATACAAATAATGTAGACATATTAGGGTCTACTAGAGCTATCTCCCCTAAGATCTCAGGTCGAATGGAAGAAACTTATAAAAGCCTCTTTGGAAGAGGTTCTAGAGGAGGAGTTCGTTTGCATACTCTGTTGCTACCTAGAAGAGGTTGCCTACCATCAGAGTAGGGTGCCTTGATTTGACTGCTAGTGTGAGATTTGGAATGGAAACGTCGCTAAGGTATTTGGGGTGTAGAAATAGCCCCCTGGGCCCTCACTGATCTAGGATTTGATGTAACTCTACTGTCAGTGTGTCTCTTGGTGCTCCTGGCAGATGGGAGCATTGTAAAGGAAGTGATCATTTGGGTAGAAATTGGTGTAGGAGGTTGCCAAAGAGTTTGGGAATGGAGTTTGAAAATGAAAATTCTTTCGAAAGGCTCTTGGGCCTCCATCAGCCAAATGGATTAGTTGAAAAGGACTTGAATGAAATAAAAAATATGTTAGACCTCCATTTCTTGAACAATTTTTCTCATTACCTCTTTTTAAACAAGTGCAAGATGCTAGAAGGGAGTCCAACGTTGTTGTTCCTACCAAAGTTAGTCCCTTTGAAAGAGGAGAAATAAGGAAAGAGATATTGAAAGAGGAGCTTTCCTTTGCCCTTTCCAAGTGAAGAGTGGCAAATCCTTTGGCCTTGTATTCTCATCCAAGATGAATAATGGAAAATCCTTGGCCTAGGTTAAGATTCTATGCTTTCTATGTGTCTAGAGCCTGCTCGATAATTGGGACTATGGTCTATTTATCCATTTTCTGCACATCTTCAAGTGCAATTAATGATCACATTTCTTATTTTTGACTAATAGGAGTTGGGGAGGCCCCTCTACGGACCCCCCAAAGCTGGAAGAGGACAAGGCCTAGGAAAGTAGTTAGATACTTAGGTATCCCTTTTGGGACAAGCTTTCTCCTTAGTTATGTGGGACTGATGCTTGGATAGATTGCAAGACTAACTACATAAATGAAAGTATAGGGATATTCCCTTGTCAGTAAGTTGACATATATCAAGATTCTTTAGGCTGGGTATGTTTTCTATTCTTCTTGTTGGTTTTTGACTTTTTCTCAATGTCTCGAGCTAGATAAATTCCTAATATGGTTTTTTGTGGGTCGAATTTGGCACTGCGAGGGGATTACAAATGGTCCCTTGACACTTGTGCACCATGCCAAAGCATAAGGGTGTTCTTGGGCTTATTTATATCTTCTCTCAAGGGAACATCTTGGGGGTTGTTAATCCCTAGATTTACACGCTTGAAAATCTTGAGGGTTAAGAGCCAGCATAGTCCATTTGGCTGGCATTCAAAGATTTACCCATGTTGAGCACTTGTGTGAGACAGAGGTTGGTTCCCATCAGAGACAGGTATAGGACTTGTTGGTGGTTGTTTTGCTTCAAAGATAGAGCTAGCACAGTTTCACATGGATTGGAGAGAGATTGCTATTTTTAGCAGGTGCCCTACTTTTTAGGAGAGAGATTGCTATTTTTAGCGGGTGCCCTACTTTTTAGGAGAGGATTGCTAGTTTTAGCAGGTGCCCTACTTTTTAGGAGAGAGATTGCTATTTTTAGCAGGTGCCCTACTTTTCAATGCAGAATTCCTAAAGCTCTATGAACTTTGAACCATCGATGTTGGATAGTGATGATGAAGAAGAATTATTTTTTCTTGGTTCTGAAAGCTGGTTGTAGAAGTTGGTGCAAAGCTTGAAGAAGACACCATTCTTGAGTGCAAGAAATGGGCTACCAGACAAGGAACCCTTGAAATTTATCGGATCGGGCTAAAATGACAGCTGCCCCAAGCTGACTGGTAGGATACCTTATAGTAGATTCAATGGAAATTTCCTCAACTGGCAGGAGTTGGGGACCAACAACTCCTAAGAGGGGAGGTTTGATCCAGAATGAAGTGTCAAAGACCGACTAAGATTGGGACAGATGCATAGGAAGAAGTGTTAAACCTAAGAGCTTGTTGAAGTACAGGTGCATGCATGATAGTGGCTGTTATGTTGTGCCTCTTGAGTGGCAGGTCATGTTGTGCTATGGACATGTACATGCCTTGTAGCTAGGCATTGCGCATGAACTGAAGGTGTTGTGCGATAAGTAGTGATGTGTAGGCATGGGTACCACTTTGATGCTAGGGCACAGCCACATGCACCTAATGTTGATGCACACAACTTGAGGATGAACTACCGTGCAAAGGCATCATCAAGGAAGCTCAACCATCAAGAAAGGCTTCTTTTTTTCTCATTGTCTCTTCATCTTCGTGACATGTATATTAGATCAATATAGGAACAGATGGGATGCAAACCATTATGTCTCTTCATATTCCCTTGCATTGTAATACTATTTAAACTCCGCCCTTTGAATGCAATCAGGTTAGAGGTGGTTGGTGGTAGTTTTAGTTGGTTCTTGAATTGTAAAGCTTCATGACAATCTTGCTGTACATTCATCTCTGTTAATGGAAAGTCGGACTTTTCTGACCACATTCTTGCACCAATAATGTATGCTGTTCCATGAAATCATTTCTGTTTGTCTAATTGCTTAAAAGATTCCTTGCCATCATCCAAAGTCTGTGTGTAAACAATTCTTTCTGTTTGTTGTTGCGGTAGCGCTTAATTCTGCTGAGCCCAGTCTAGCCTGGATCACACTGTATCTGTTATCAGCAGGTTGAGTGGTCCCTGGCAGGTGATTAAAGGCTTGACACGGGAGGAGAGGTGCTTCCATCTCCGATGATCCTTTTCTTTACGTTGACAACTTTGTGGTTTAGCACTATTTTTTGTTTGCATGTATGCCATCAGAATTATCAGGTGAAGGTTTAATTTAGCCATTCGAATTGTGAAAGTGAACTTGTTAAAGGTAGTCATGAAATACAATTAACATTGAATATGCTAATATAATGCCAAATGGATGTTGAACTGCTTTGCTGTTTTCATCATTACATGATTCACTAACTGAGATGATCTCCTTGGTTTTTTTCAGACAATCTCTTCAGAGGAGATTAAGGATTTGACAGCTAAGTTCTAAGTCACAAAAAGCTTTATTTGTTGTTATCATTGAAGCTCATACAATAAATATTGGTTTATAATTTAATATGTAATCTTATTGGAATTCAGGAATGTCCTGCACAATAGCAGCTGTAGACGTATAGCATATCAGTGGATACATTCAGTCAAATGTTTGTCTGTATTTCAAATTCTGGAATATGATGAAAGAAATGATTATTAGAAAGAAAATAAAAAAAGAGCTTCAGCCAAGAAATAAATTTTCTGAATTCATTCTTGTTTCTTCACTACACTTTGTGCCTCTGTATTATCTGGTTGCCTACATTTCCCTGTTAGAGAGGAAAAGGGATCAACATACAAACTATGCTGCTCACTTGCACAAAAATGTAAATTGAAAAATTGTATTGGAGGTTCCTAAGAGGTTGCTTCCAGCAAAGCAGCCTTTTCTTATCATAAACCGGTTTATATTTGTTGCCATGTCATGTATGATTGTCCTGTTAATGGCATTTTGGTAGCCAGTACATTTTATTTGTTGTTGATTTCTCCCTTTGTCGACTTAACAAATATTGGGAGACAAAAAAAATTGATTGACTATTCTTCTAAGAATTTTTTGGTTAGATCGACAGGTGTTTTGTGCAATTATACATCTGTAACAATGCATTATTATACATCACACCTACACTCTTTAGGGAAAGCTCCACATTTACCAAAAATAAAAGGAAGAATAAATCACTGCCCCCAAGTGTCCTATAAATAGTATTGTCAAGTTGATTAACTATCAACATCAGATGATTGTTACTCATTTAACTTCTACCATCCTAGTACTTTATAATGAATCGAGCACCTTCGATTAGCTCGAACTTGAATTCAAGTGCAACAATAACTCTGACATCGATGATTGATCTCAAGCTTAATCCCCAAATGCCCAGTTTGTAAATTGAAGTCCATTGTTGCTCGTTTGATGTACTTGAAATATTCAATCTTTGCTTACTTCATATTTAGTGCTTTGACATGTAATGTCCCTTTCCAAATGAGCTCTCGGGAGATTGACGAAATAGCCTAAGTAATTCCCGTAGGCTATAGTTAGTGGGGAAAAGGGAATTAATAATTAATTAAAGTCACCAGAGTGGGAATTAAATTATTTTTAAAGGGTGACGTTGAGTAAGTAATTAAAAAGGGCGCCTAAGTGACTACGAGGAAGATGAAAAGTCACTTAAACTTATTAAAAGGTAAAAAGGTTGCAAAAGGGTCAACAAAAGAATAAAGGGGAAATGAGGTGCTCCTCTCATTCTTGACATGCAATTTCTAAAATTACTTTGAGAGAGCTCTTTGTGGCTTTGGAACTCTTGGGATGAAAACCCTAGGAGAAATTTTTTAGATTGGTTTCGGTGGTGAAACCATCCACCCTAGCTGGTCATTGAGGAGAGATCACTCAGATCTTCTTACGGAGCTTCATTGTGACATAGATTATCTTCTTGTAGTGGATTTTTATTTGCTTGTGACTGAGTTCTTCATTGGAAGCGATTTTTCCTTCTTTGTGGGTCGAGTTTACTCCATTGAAGGGCGATTTTATATTGTGGGTTGAGCTAATGTTGAAGAGGTCGATTTCCTAGAGTTGGAGGTTGAAGCTGGAGTTTTTGGGGGGCATATTCCTTCATAGAGGCTGAATATACGTTGCTAGGCGAGTTTGTGGGCCAAGGGAGTCATGTCTCTGACTATGGGAACAATTTTCTCCTACCTGGGCGCACTCTTCACTGTTGGGTTTATTATTTCCGCGAGGGGCTTAGTTTTCCTGTGTTTGGGGGTCAATTTTTGGTAGAAGAAGGGAAGATTTCACATGTTGGGTGAGTCTATTCATCAACGGGCCAAGTTTCCTCATTAATAATCGTTTTTTGGATGGTTTGGGATCTTATTTTCTCTATCTGGGCCGAGTTTGGTTGATGGGTTGTTGTTTAACCTTCGTTGGGTCGACTCTCTCTATCTCCAGGCTCGAAAATTCAACAAATATAAGTTATATATCATAGTTGTCTCTTCTACAGAAGTTGTTGCATTCAGAACTGTTTTTCATAGCTTGTTTCCTCACAGTGTATGCAAGGACAACCTACAGTCACGATATATCAGGTTCCATAATTTTGTTGTGTATTGTTGCTAGACAATTTTTCTCATGTATTCCGGTTATTTGAATAATTAGATGCAACAAAATTTAATTGAGTCTGATTTGATATTTTATTGATGGAGCTTAGTTGAGTTCATTCTCTCTCTCTCTCTCTCTCTCTCTCTCTATATATATATATATATATATATATATTGTTGTAGACATTTGGCATACATACCATTTGTTTAAAATACCCAACAATAAACTAACAAGAAGACGTCATGGGGGGTAATAATGAAGATAGGGCCTTGTAAATTCTAGAGGGGTTAGCTAATGTGTAGCAGAAGTTGGCACAACTCTTGACATAGTTGATTGCTACTAACTAGACAAACTAGAACCATAGAGGTAACAATGGTAATTGAGGCACTGATGGACACAATGGGGGCAACAATGGTGCAGGGGGTTCCAATGGGAACAATGGAAACTATGCAGAAGGAAACAACAACCACATTCCTGTTGAATTTTCAATAGACAAGGTTAAGCACGAAGATCATTCCAATTTTATCATTTAACCATAACCATGAATGTTGCAGCACAACCAAGATCACAAGAAGAATCACAATGCACAAGAACAGAATAAGTATCTTGGGAAACCCTTCCCAACAAGGGAAGAAAACCCAGCCAAATCCTTTGCTATATTTCTCAAGAGAAATACCTTCACCACCAAGATAAACCCTAACACACAAGAGAGTGCTCAAACCCTAGAAGACTAGCACCCAAGAGAGGTGTGCACTTTTCCCAAGGAAGTGTACTTGCTGAAATTTCCAAACTCACATGAAGTATATGTTTCCTCAATGGGCATTTTGCCTTTACTTATACTAGCCTGAACCTATCAACAAAAGTGTCTATTGGCACAACATGGCCGACCTCACTAGCTTATAATATAATTAATATTAACCAGATTAATTTACCGTTTACATTAATTACCAGTCACATTAAGGTAGGGCTGACCTGTACCCTTTATATTACAATTAGGGTTACATGCAGGTTTGACTCTTGAACAATATAGCAAGGGATCTTGTACACCCACTCGTGCTCATCCACTAGGGGCACATCCATAGGGATGTCCATATCTTTGGCTCACTGCATTACATAGAAGAACCACTTCTTCACATGTTCACCTGTGCTCGTCCACAGGCACGTCCACTCAACAAATCTTCTTTCCCACTGCTTCACACAAGAGTCATCTGGAGTTTCTTGTCAACTATGTTGCTCAGAGGAGGCTAATACATCATCTTCATTTTTGATCTCATGACGATGCACCCAACACTTTGGGATTTCACACGTTCACCTTGTGCTTAGTCACATGCACGTCTAACTCCACATATCACCTTTCCCATTGGATAATCACCTGGAGTTCTTCTCAACTCTCTGAATGGAGGAGGTCATCTCTACGTTCCATCTCTGTCTTAGGTAGGAACCACAAGCCCTTCTTAGGGGCTTTCTCTCAGGTTTGTACGCTGGAGAAAGACTCACATAGCTGCAATGATCCACATCTCACAGGTTTGTAAGATGGAGAATGTATCACATAGCTGCAATCATCAACACTCCCTCTCAGCTAGGGAGACATTCTTCATCATGCCAAGTCTCACACGGATGTACTCTGAATTTTGTCTTGGCTGGAGTCATCAATACTCCCTCTCAACTAGAAAGGTATTCTTCACCAAGTTGGTTTGGTGAAGATGTTCGTAATCTGCTCATTTGTAGGAAGGTACTGCATGTGTATGATTTTCCTCTGCATCATATCTTTGATATAAGAATATTTTATCGTGTTTCGATCCATCAGGAAACATTGGGTTCTCAAGGGGCTTTACACACGACTCTTGGTTATCATCATAGGATCCATTTCATGGTCAAGAAAATCTATCAGAAGCTTGTGAAGCCACATTGCTTCACACATTCGATGCTATATACTCTGCCTCTGTGGTATTCGAGGCCACATAGTTTTGTTTCCAACTGTATCAGGAAACCATGGCAAACTTCACGATAGAACATCAACCGTATGTGCTCTTCCGATCCACTGTACTTTCTGCTAAATCTGAATCGACATATCCTGCAAACTCAAGTTCACACTAGAGGCATATCTCAGGCCATATCCAACTGTGTCTCGAATATATCTCAATATATGTTTTGTTGTTGTTTAGTGAGTCTATCTTGGTTGACTCATGGAATGACTAAGCACATTCATTGCATGGCATGAATCAAGTCTGGTGTTAACCAGTGATCCAATCAGCTGTGGATTTGTCTCGTCTGAATCATCATCAATCTTCTTCTTGAAATCCATCACGGTGGATTTTGCATTCTGTCATACTGAACTTTTTTAATATTTTCACTGTATATTTTCCTTGACTCAAGAAAATCTCATCGGTTTTCTGTCATACTTCGTGTCCCAAGAAGTAGTGCATCATACTCAGATTCTTCATCTCGAATTCAGAAGTCAAGGATCATAACAAGGCTTTCTAAATAAGTCACCAAAATCGGGTTCTTGTCACTAATATTGTAATGATATTGGTTTGGATCAGCAACACTCTTGCTGAACTCCAAACTCATCAAGAATTTATCTATTTGATATAATTTCCAGTTCATGGATGGTAGTGTAACGAGTTTATTGGATCAAGTGTCTCATCATAGACAACTCCCTCTGTTTGTGAGAAACCTCTGGCTATAGATCTCGTTTTGTATTTCTAGACACTTCCATCAGCTGCATGTTTTGATCTTATAGATCCACTTGAAGGTTATCATAGACTTCCCTTCTGGTCCCTGAATAATATCTTATGCATCTTTCTTTAAGATATATTGATATTCTTGTGTTATGGCATCTTGCTATACATGTTCTCCTGTGGCTTCTCTAAGATAAGGAAGCTCAACATCAATAAGGTGGCTTATGACTGGAGGATAGCTTTGAAGATCTTTCTTACTTTCTCAGGATGTGCCTTGAGAGGCTTGTATGTTTCTTTGCCTCTTGCAGAGTGAGTCTAGGTGGGCCTTTTATGCCCTACTGCAATATCTCTGAACATATCAACTGGAGCAATTGGATCAACTTGAATAATGTCTGTCTCCCTCTGAACGACCGAAGGGGGAGAAGGTATTATCTTACTGTCAATCTCCATCTGAGATTCTCTAGGTTTGTTGGATGGGTATCTCTTCTTTTAAGGACAACGTTTGTGCTTGTTCTCGCATAATAATCAATTAAATATGGTTTGGACTCCCGTACAAGGGATAATGGTCCAAGTCTTTGAGGGCTCCCATACTAGGGATTTATTCGAAAATGCACTCGACTATAGAAAATTGAAATCAATTGATTTACCTGATTTGTAGTCATGCTTTAGTTTTAGAGGAAGTACTTCTCCTCTCTCTTCTCTTCATTCTTTTGAGGTGGGTTTGGATCAATGTCAGCGGTGGAAGCATATTGTCTTCCCTTTTTCTTGGTTGGATAGTTTCTTGCATAATGTCCATAATTGTCACATCCGAAGCACTGGATTTCTGAGACATCTATTCTTTGATAACCTGGGTTTGATGAAGACTTTTCACCTTTAAATGTTTGCCTGCAATTTCTTTTGAATTTTCCTCCTTTCTTTGTGTGAAGTGCAAGAGCATGATTTTCTTCTGAAGAATCTTCCACTCCTCTATTTCTAAGTCTAAGTTCTTCTTGAGTACAATCTGTCCATAAACGATCAAAGGTTGGTAGAGCTTCTTTTCAACTGATACTCTGAAAGAAAGGCTCTCACGATTTTGGAAGATTCTGGAGAGTGGTTAAGACAAGTTCTCTATCAGACATGGTTTCCCTGATGGTCTCTAACTGTTCTTTAATCTCTGATAACTTCATGAAGAAGATGGAATCTGTGTCACCTTTCGTCATCTTGGTACTTTAAAGTTCGCTCTTTAAGGTAAGGGCTCTGAGGGTCTTGTCACTTTCAACATTTCTTGCAAAGCTTCATACATCTCATAGGCGGTCTTCAGGTTGGCAATACGAGGTAAGAGGCGATCTCTTACTAAGTAGATGATTAATTTTCTTGCTTTGACATCTTCTTCCTTTCTTATATTTTTCTCTATATCTGTAGCTATGGTTGGTAGGGTTTTAGTTACCACATCCAAGAGATCATCTTCTTCAAGGGTGACTTGAAGCTTTGATTTCTAGGAGCTGAAGTTGCTTGCTCCATCAAGTCTATCTTCTACTAATGCTTTGTTCTTCATTTGATTGGTTTCTTCAAATTCTCGCCAATTGGATTTTGAAAACCTAATGATTAGGTTGAATTAGCAATCTTGGATTATATTGGACTTATGACTGTCAACAATCAACTTGATAGTATCACAGAGATGCTTGCTGATTCATGAGAACGTTTCTTCAGAAATCTAGAATTAATATTCTGCAGGAAATTTCGGTACCCTAGAAACCCTCGGGCCAAAAATCAAAATTTCTTAGAAGTTCACTTTGAGAGCTTCTGGAGATGCGCTGGAGGAGGCTGTACTGTTCTATGCCAAAAGTAGCCCCAATGTCCAAGTATTAAGGGCTGAATCACCACTGAAAGGGGGGCTGTACAAAATTTTCTGGAAACCCTAGAAGGGTYGTGCAGTTCTGCAAAAGGTGAGCTGAGACTTGGTGGATGCTTGTGCAATGGGTTCTTTCAAGACCTATGCTCTGATACCATGTTGATTTTTCAATAGACAAGGTTAAGCATGAAGATCATTCCAAATTTATCATTTAACCATAACCATGAATGTTGTAGCAACCAAGATCACAAGAAGAAGCACCATGCACACAAACAGAAGAAGTATCCTGGGAAACCCTTCTCAACAAGGGAAGAAAACCCAACCAAATCATTTTCTATATTCTTCAAGAGAAAGATCTTCACCACCAAGATAAACCCTAGCACACAAGAGGGTGCTCAAACCCTAGAAGACTAGCACCCAAGAGAGGTGCACACTTTTCCCAAGGAAGTGTACTTGCTGAAATTTCCAAACTCACATGAAGGATATGTTTCCTCAACGGGGATTTTGCCTTTACTTATACTAACCTGAACTTATCAACATAAGTGTTTATTCGCACTGTTATAACCCTATAATTTATAGGATCAACTGGTGGCTGAAATGTTATCTCTTTAGTTTTTTTGTTTGTCAAATGATTTTCCATTCTGCAAATAATTTGAGAAAAAGAAAAAGAAAAAGAAAAGAGAATGAAAAAGAATAAAAGAGGGCATAAAATAAATTCAATAGAGCCCCATGCAATAACAATGATTTGGTCCATACCATTCAAGCATGACCAAGTTCTTTTAAATTGATGTTGATAGGAGTAGTGAATAAGCTTGACTAAACTGTTTAATCTTAGCCAGGTGATTAGGTTAGCTAGTGAATAAATTTGACCAAACTGCCTAACCTTGGTCAGATAACCCCATGATAGAGTAATTTCTTAGTCCAACAATTTAATCTGGGCTAATTGTCATAGTTAATTAGGTTAGAACATAGGGTAGTTTGATTTATCTCAATAAAACAAGCATGATGATCAATGTTGAACCATATCTTTGAGGTTTAAAAGGTTTGATGTCTAACCCCTTGGTGATAAAACGGAAAAGCTTGGGAAAACCCATGATATGCACTTATCTTAAGTTTTCAGAGCACATATGCCTTCGCACTCATAGTTAAGCACAATGCATATATGAACAACTTAGATGTTCGCGCTCAGATCCACGACTTAGATTGGATTCCGGACCCCGACCCCCCCCCCCCCCCCCCCCCCCCC
>ML789670.1:84926-105219 GCA_009831015.1 Picea engelmannii
AATAGACACATGTGTGTTCTATAAATTGATATTGTACCAGTTGTCATAGGAGATTATCCAGTCGGATAATAATGACAAGTGCTCGTGGTGCTACTAGTTGTATGGTCTTTTGTGCTCAAGACCATTCTATTGTTGCACTAATTGCCTTGAAGACTATCAGCAGTTTATTGGATATGATGATCATTCAGGTGAATGATGAACAGATATTTTCCAGACGGAAAACAATTCAAAGATTTTACTCCACTTGTATCACTCTATGGTGAGAGTGACTTATTCAACATCATATTACTCAGATGAAGTATGGTTACGAAAGATGATGCAGCTGATAGTAATGGCGATGCTCATGATCTAATCATGAAATAGTCTAGATGACTATATTGATGCTACCGGGTAAATGGTATGTTTTGTGCTCAAGTCCATTACTTGTAAATACCTCTCTAGCTAGGAGGGAATGTTAATATTATGGTAGCTGCGGGAGGTATTTACTTCTACATGTGAACCTGACGAGAATAGAAGACTCCGGGAAGCAAGAGAAACCCTAATGAATTGGCTAATAACCCTAGAAGCCTTGTCGGCTCAAGAATATTATTTATATTAGGCTATTAGCCTCCAAGAGAAGAAGTCAGCCAGAACTAATAATAATATACTGAACAGACACATACCCAGAAGAAGAAGTCGGCCCCAGTAAACTGGCAGGATTTCTATAAATACAGGGCGCCAGTCTTTCATTTGTCACATCTTAGGACTGCAGTTTTCCCAGTTGGTGCGCACTGCAGGTGTAGCTGGTGCGCAGGTTTGGAGGAGGATTGCAGGTGCAGGTGCAACAGCAACAAGTTTCAATATTTGGCTTGGATATCTCTTGGCTAGGGTTTGGACTATCTGATCAGCTTTTTGTGATGCGCTATCCTTGGGGAGAGATGCACTGCTCTTTGTTGGGATATCTAGCCTAGGGTTTGCTTCCGGAGGAATTATCAGGTCAAGGTTAAGGTGCGCGGAGGGAGGCTTCGGCCTGTGGTTGGGAGACGAGGGTATCGTCATGGTAAAACGAACACACCATCATATATATTCTAACAGTTCTATATACACCTCTTCTTCAATGACACCATTTAAGAAAGTTGTTTTCACGTCCATCTGGTGTAACTTCCACTTCATCTTAGCTGCAAGGGATATGATGGTTCTGATTGAAGTGTATCTGACTACAGGAGAAAACGTCTCTTCATAGTCAATGCCTCCCTTTTGAGAAAATCCACAAGCAACAAACCTTGCTTTATATTTCTCAATACTTCCATCAACATCATGTTTTATCTTGTATAACCATTTGGAAGATACCACATCCTTGCTTTTTAGTCTGAGAACTATTACCCATACATCATTCTTTATAATGGATTGGTATTCTTCTGTCATGGCATCTGCCCATTCTTTCTCTTGAATGGATTCTTTAAAGCAAGTAGGCTCCTTCTCTAAGAGATCACACATCAAAGCCATATAATTGGAGAATAGCTTGGGTTTCTTGACTTGTCTCATGGTTCCTTCAGGGGCACCATACTTCTCTCCATCTTGAATAAGTTCCTTTGCCCAGGCTGGCTTTCTCTTGTGGGAGATCGTCATTTGGGGAGGTTCTTGAGATTCTATTATGTCATGATCTTCTAGAATCTCCTCATCAGGGGAAGTTATGACTTCTCTCACTGGTTCTGCAACTTTGGGAGCTACAGGTTCTTCTTCATATACTTCAAGATGGCATCTTCTTGATTTCTTGAGTGTTGCATCTTCATCAAAGGTTACATCTCTGTTGATCTCAATATGATGGTAACCTGATATGTATATTCTGAAGGCCTTGGAGACCTCACAGTATCCAACAAATATTCCCTTTTTTTCATGAAGGGTTCAACTTGGTTCTCTTCTCTTTCAAAATGTGTACAAATATTGGACAACCAAATATTTTGAGATGGATTACTTCTGACTTCTTTCCAGAGAACATCTCTTTAGGGGTCTTGAACCCAAGTGCATTATGGGACAATATGTTTTGTACATATACTGTTGTTTTTGTTTCTTCTTCCCATAAGTGCATTGGAAGATCTTGATAATGGATCATAGTCTTTACTGCTTCCATTATAGTTCTGTTCTTTCTTTCTGCTACACCAGTTTTTTGAGGATTGTAGGGAGTGGTGAGCTACCTCTTGATCCTGACATCTTTGCAAAAGTTTGCAAACTTTTTTGAGATGTATTCTCCTCCATTATTTGACCTGAGTATCTTGATCTTTCTTTCAGAGAGATTCTCTATCAAGGCTTTGAATTCCTTGAATTTACTGAGCACTTCATCTTTTGATTTCAAAAAGTAAACCCACATTTTGTAAGAATAGTCATCAGTAAAAGACACATAGTATACATACCCACTAATGGAGGTTGATGACATTGGGCCACATACATTTGAGTGAATGAGCTCTAGGAATCCTTCTTCTTTACTGTCTCTCTTTGGGAAAGGGTTCTTGATGTTCTTTTCTTGTGCACATCCATTGCACACACCTTCATGGTCAACCTTGAATTCTGGTAGACCTGTGACTGCCTTGCTTACATATGGTAATGCCTTGTAGTTAATGTGAGATAGTATTCTATGCCAAAGTTCATAGGGATTCTCAATGGAATGAGTCAAGGCTGCTTCTGAGTGACTTTTTAGCTTATACAAGCCACCTTCTTTTCCAATAACAATTGCTTCTTCCATGGTTTTTCCTTTGGGCCACATAAGAACTTCATCATCTATGAAAGAAACTAGAAAGCCTTTCTTATCTAAAACTGAGATAGAAAGTAAGTTCGTTGTCAAACTTGGTACATATAGTACATCCTTCATCTTCATTGGGGTTCCCGAATCAAGTTTGTAATTTGATTCTCATACTCCTTTGATAGGGTACTGATAATCGTCTCCAAGTGTAACTTTCTGGGGAAAGTTCGTTTCTGTAAGGCAAGAGAGAATGTCTCTTTGACTTGACATGTGCTTGGAAGCACCACTGTCTATGAGCCAAGTGTCCTCACCAGGTGACACTGATCCTGAGAGGATAGAGATTAAGACATAGTCTTCAATCTGTTCTTTTATCATCTTTGTGGGTGGCTCTTCATCTTCAACTGTGTGGGCATGGTGGCTCTTGATTCTCTTCTTGTATTCTTCTCTTCTAGCTAGACAATTCTTAGCAATATGTCCCATCTTGTCACAATGGTAACATTGGTAGGATGATAAATATTTTTCTCTTCTTTGACCTTTCTGAAACTTCTAGAATCTCCTTGGAGGGTGAGATTCTTTATGTATGAATTTGTTTGGGGGGTGAGACTCCTTATGTTCATGAGTTTCTTTCTGGAAGTAAGACCTCTTCCTTCCTCCTTTAGTCTGAGAAACTAGGGCTTGATCTTCATCTCTTGATAATATTGCTTCTCTGTTAGCTACTCTTGCTTCTTCTTGAACATATTCTTCCCAAAGGCCGTCGAAGTGTAGTTTCTCCTTTCTAGCACAAATAGTTTGGATGAATTCATCCCAAGGTCTTGTGAGACCATTAAGGGATGTCATTATGAGTTCATCTTCATCTAGAGTATCACCAATTGCTTCTAGCTATTCCATGAATCATGATATTCTAGAGAAATACTCTTGAATTGTTTCTCCTTTCTGCATCCTTGTATTTTTGAATTGAGTTCTTAGATTCATCTTTCGGTTGATGTTCTTTCTTTCATACATCCTGGTGAGGGAATCAAAAATTTCTTTTGGAGTCTTATTTGAAGCCACTTGATGAATCAAGTGATCTTTAATAGAATCTGCAATGATTCTTTTGGCCCTAACTGTGTCCTTTTGGTGTTTTGCTTTAGCTGCAACATTGCTAGGTTCTGGTACATCTTCTTTAGTGAATCTTGCTAGGTCATTCTCTTCAAGAATGAGTGCAATCCTATACTTCCAGACACGAAATTTTTCCACACCTTGTAGCTTGTCAACAAGCTTAGTGCTTGCAGACATCTTTACCTGGAGCTAGGAACATGACCAAAAATTGAAAATGCTCATAATTTAATTTTGAACTTACCAGGAGGTGCGCTTTGCTGAGGTGAGTAGCCTGGTGCAGTTAGATTTCAGAGAATCCAAATTTTCCCCCTTCAAACTTGACCATCATAATTCTGGACTGGTACTTCTGGTACTAGTTCTAGTTTCCTGGTTTTCTGGTACTTTTGGTTTTTTGGTACTAGTAAAAACTAGGGTTTCACTTTCCGGGAGTTCTATCCACTGAAAAAGTGCGCAAAGGCTGCCAAAGAGTTTGCTAGGCTAGGGCACACTTGATGAGTTTTAGGCTGAAATTCCTCATCAATAGAAAACCCTAATTTTCTTGTACAACAACACTGGCATTTTTCTTATCCAGTGAAAGATGCTCTCTTCAATTTAGCTCTGATTCCATGTTAAGGTTTAAGATATTATTAGGTTTCTTTTCAATTTACTAGATAACCATAGCATAGATAAGATCACTGAGAGAAACACAATCATAAGATACACAACATTTATCCTGGGAAACCCTCATGGGGGAGAAAACCCAACAAAAAATTCCTTAATATAGATAGCCAATACAATGCCAAGACAATAAACCAAACACTAGAGAATATCCTCCACTAAGAAATGCACCTCTCTCTTCCTTCTTCTCCCAACTGCAGCTACCAAAATTTCGCACTGAGTGAGATAATGAGGCTCTGGATTCCTTTATTTATACAAACTGGAAGGTGCTGGAAAGGTGTCTCTTCACTAGGCAGGGCCAACTTGTCTTTTTAGTGGTTAAAACCACTTTAATTAGCCTGGGGGCCGACTTCTTAATTTGCACAATATATTTAGGGTTTGACCAATCCACAAAAGGGGATTTGGTCAATTACAATGTCCGACATGATCAATCCACAAAAGGGGATGTGGTCAATTACAATGACCGACGTGATCGGATCTTGCAACAGTCGAATTTGCAGTTGCTTGAGGACGAGCAATCTCGGGAAGGAAGGATTGTAATGTCCCTTTCCAAATGAGCTCTCGGGAGATTGAAGAAATAGCCTAAGTAATTCCCGTAGGCTATAGATAGTGGGGAAAAGAAAATTAATAATTAATTAAATTCACTAGAGCAGGAATTGAATTATTTTTCAAGGGTGACATTGAGTAAGTAATTAAAAAGGGCACCTAAGTGACTATGGGGAAGATGAAAAATCACTTAAACTCATTAAAAGGTAAAAGGGTCGAAAAAGGGTCAACATAAGAATAAAAGGGGAAATGAGGTGCCCCTCTCTCATTCTTGACTTGACGTTTCTAAAATTTCTTTGAGAGAGCTCTTTGTGGCTTTGGAACTCGTGGGACGAAAACCCTAAGAGAAATTTCTGAGATTCGTTTCAGTGGTGAGACTATCCACCCTAGCCGATCATTGAGAGGATATCACTCATATCTTCTTACGGAGCTTCATTGTGATAGAGGTTATCTTCTTGTAGTGGAGTTTTCTTTGCTTGTCACCGAGTTCTTCATTGGAGGTGGGTTTTCCTTCTTTGTGGGTCGAGTTTACTCCATTGAAGGGCGATTTTATATTGTGGGTCGAGCTAATGTTGAAGAGGTCGATTTCCTAGAGTTGGAGGTTGAAGCTGGAGTTTTTGGGGGGCGTTTTCCTTCATAGAGGTCGAATATACCTTGTTGGGTGAGTTTTTGGGCCAAGGGAGTCGTGTCTTTGACTGTGGGAACGATTTTCTCCTACCTGGGTACACTCTTCATTGCTGGGTTTATTATTTCTACAAGAGGCCAAGTTTTCCTGTGTTTGGGGGTCGATTTCTAGTAGAAGAAGGGCATATTTCACATGTTGGGCGAGTTTATTCATCACTGAGCCGAGTTTCCTCATTAATAATCGTTTTCTGGATGGTTTGGCATCTTATTTTCTCTATCTGGGTCGAGTTTGGTTGTTGGGTTGTTGTTTAACCTTTTTTGGGTCGAGTCTCTCTATCTCCTCGCTAAAAAATTCAACAAATACAAGTTATATATCAAAGTTGTCTCTTCTACAAAAGTTGTTGCATTCATGATTGTTTTTCATAGTTTGTTTCTTCACTATGTATGCGAGGATAACCTGAAGTCATGATATATCAAGTTCCATAATTTTGTTGTGTATTGCTGCTAGACAAATTTCCTCATGTATTCCGATTATTTGAATAATTAGATGTAGAAAAATTTAATTGAGTCCGATTTGATATTCTATTGATGGAGCTTAGTTGAGTTCAGTTTTGCTATATATGTTGTTGTAGACATTTGGCATACATATTGTTTGTTTAAAATACCCAACAATAAACTAAGTAAAACAACAAAAAAATTTAGTCAAGACATTACATGACATCACCAGTAATCTCCCACATAACAATGTAGTAATTTTGATTCTTACTGCCAACTTGATCTTCCCTATGGTCGCAAATCCCTAACTCAATGTGAAGCCACTATTGTTTGTCAATTAATATGCCCCTTAGTCAAAACATCAACAACCACCCCATCAACATCGCAATAATAACACTTTATTCACTTTAATTCCATCACCTTCGAACATAATAATCTTAGATGTTTATATGTTTCGACCTCGTGTCAAACTTAGGATTCTTTGAAAGTGCAATGAGACTTTGATTGTCATGGTAAACCATTGTTGACTTGGCACCAACCAGATGCAATTCACCAAAAATTTTATGAAACCAAATCGCTTCCTTTTGTGCTTGTGACACGACAATGTATTTGGCCTCGGTGCTCAACTATGCCAAAGATGATTGTCACTTACTACAACAACTAATTGCACTTCCAAGCAAATTGGATGCACATCCAATAGACTTTTGATCACCAATGCCCCTTGATCAATTAACATCACATAAGCCAATTAATTTAGGGTCCTACATTCTATGGCCACCATAACAAAGCATAATTCCTTGGTTCCCTTCAAATATAAAAAAACACTAACTACAGTGTAATGCTCTTTTCTAGGGTTGATCATAAATCAAATAACCCCTCACTATGCATGCAATATTATCCTAGTATCATTTCATAGATAGGTTTCTAACTACACTTTGATATGGAGCATATTCATTCTATCAATATCGGATTTGAGCTCAGGGGTCATATGCTTAAAATGTTTTAGGCCTCTCCCAATAGGAGTTGGTACATGCTTAAAATCATCTATCTCAAATTTCTCCTAGATATGTTTTGGGTACTTTCCTTGGTTCAAGCAAACTAGGTTGTATTTCTTCTCCTTTCCCCCCCTATGTTCCCAAGTAGTAATGCAACTCTAGGTCTTTCATCGAACTAAGACTTCAACGCTTGCTTCGCCATGACAATTGAATTCACATTTGGACTCAACAACAACAAATCATGGACATATAGGGAAACAATGATAGTTTCATCTTAAATTTTCCAATGATGAATTTATGGATTGACATTACTACATTGAATTTAATTTGAAGCATTACAAAGTCGAACTTCTTATACCACTATCTTGGTGACTACTTTAAGCCATAAAGTGACTTTTGCAACCTTTGTACCCATTGTGCTCAAGTTGTTTCAAATAAATTTCTTCATCTAGCTCCCCATTAAGAAATGTGGGCTTAACAACCATAGAGTAAACTTCCCAATGCAACTTTATTGTAATGAAAAACAATAGACTATTCAAAGTAGTCTTAATTTCCACCAGCAAGGTCTTCTGGTCATCGATTCCTTGCAATTGACATCTTCCTTGCATCATGAGTTTGGTTTTGTATTGTTTTACAAAGCTGTTTACTTAGTATTTTGACTTTCAACACGAACTTACACTTGATTCCCTTTCGACCTTCAAGCTATGGAATCAATTTCCATGTGCAATTATGTATCAAGGAATCATATCCATCTTCCAATGCTTTTGTGCATTCGACAAAATCTTCCCTATCTAGTGCTTATTGCACCAACGTAGGCTAAATTAGATTGACTAGCAAAGCATAATAAGCCAATTGATCTAGAGGTTGTTGAAAGGCACAAACCTTCTCAACATTGGTCTTTCTTTGGTGCTCTCTTCATCAATATAACAATTGATTTCAATCGACATTCTAATATCAACAACATTCAATGATTCCCCAACTTCAAATGTGGTAACTAGCATCTTAGTGTTCATTGACCTCGTTTCCAACTCATTGTGAGTTTCGATAGTCCACCTTGTATTGTGATATGAGTGTAGGGTGAATTCAACAAAGGCGCATCACTTTAATGGAGGGCACATCTGTTGATTTTTCAATAAGCTAGATTAAGCATGAAGTTCATTCCATTTTAACATTTAACCATAATCATAAATGTTGCAACAACCAAGATCACAAGAAGAAGCACCATGCACAAGAACACAGGAAGTATCCTGGGAAACCCTTCTCAACAAGGGAAGAAAACACATCCAAATCCTTTGCGATATTCTTCAAGAAAAAGACATTCACCACCAAGATAAACCCTAGCACACAAGAGGGTGCAACTAGCATCTTAGTGTGCATTGACCTCGTTTCTAACTCATTGTGATATGAGTGTAGGGTGAATTCAACAAAGGCGCATCACTTTAATGGAGGGTGCAACTGTTGATTTTTCAATAAGTTGGATTAAGCATGAATTTCATTCCATTTTAGCATTTAACCATAATCATAAATGTTGCAGCAACCAAGATCACAAGAAGAAGCACCATGCACAAGAAAACAAGAAGTATCTTGGGAAACCCTTCTCAACAAGGGAAGAAAACCCAACCAAATCCTTTGCTATATTCTTCAAGAGAAATACCTTCACCACCAAGATAAACCCTAGCACATAAGAGGGTTCTCAAACCCTAGAACTCTAGTGTCCAAGAGAGGTGCACACCTTTTCCGAAGGAGTGTACTTGCTGAAATTTCCAAACTCACATGAAAGATATGTTTCCTCAAAGAGAATTTTACCTTTACTTATACTAACCTAATCATGTCAACAAAAGTGTCTATTGGCACAACATGGCCGACCTCACTTAGCTTATAATATAATTAATATTACCCAGATTAATTATCTCTTACATTAATTTCTAGTTACATTAAGGTAGGGCTGACATGTACCCTTTACATTACAATTAGGGTTACATGCAGTTCTGACTCTTGTACAATATAGAAAAGGATCTGATACACCCACTAGTGCTCATCCACTAGGGGCACATCCATAGGGATTTCCATATCTCTGGCTCACTGCATTACACAGGAGAACCAGATATTCACACGTTCACCTGTGCTTGTCCACAAGCACGTCCACTCTACAGATATTCTTTCCCACTGCCTCACACAGGAGAATCATCTAGAGTTTTCTCGTCAACTTTGCTGCTCAGAGGAGGCTAGTACATCATCTTCATTTCTGTTCACATGACGATGCACCCAACACTTTGGGGTTTCACACGTTCACCTTGTGCTCAACCATGTGCACGTCTAAATCAACAGATCACCTTTCCCATTGGATAATCATCTTGAGTTCTTCTCAACTCTTTGAATGGAGGAAGTCATCTCTATGTTCCAGCTCAGTCTCAGGCATGAACCACATACCCTTCTTAGGGGCTTTCTCTCAGGTTTGTAAGCCGAGAGAAAGACTCACATAGCTGCAATGATCCACATCTCACAGGTTTGTAAGCTGGGGAATGTCTCACATAGCTGTAATCATCAAAAACATCAATATTTAAGGAAGGTGCACTCGATACCCAATGTTTTCTACAAGGAAGGAGAGGTGTGCATTCCTTTTACCCAATCGCACAAATCTTCAAGACGTCCCAAAAACAAATTAAAAAAAACCCAAAAGAAATGGAGGATGGGCGCGTTGACTTAACCAAGACGCATGGCCTTCACAAAATCCCATATAGCAATCTAAAATGCCAACATAAGAGAGGTGCACACCAGTTCCTTTGGTGTGCAGTGCTTTGAAACAATATCACACATAAAATGATTACACACCAAATGAAAAGACAAGATTCAGAAAAGTTTCATCAAATGAGTTAGAGAAATATGTCCCCTTTAATAATTCATGGAGACTCATTACAATGGTAATTGCCACTTTTATTTTTCTGCGATTCTCTATGCATTTAGACTCGCAAGAGAAATTTCCTGCAACAATTATTGACACAATCTGACTAACAATTATTTTAGACATCTCCTTGCTTACTTAGACTGGCGAATGCTTTATTACAATTAAGTGACTCACTGACACTGACATAGATAAAAAAACTAGCATAGAATTAATTCTCTTTATCACCTTGCTTGTTGCAGACTACTGATCCTCTTTTGTTAGTTGTCTAAGGAAGGTTGACATCCTTCCTGTTGGTCCAATTCCTCCCTGTTTAGATCGAGATGCATCCCTTCTTCCGCCACCAACTGAGGGAACTTTTCGTTGACTTGTCTCAATTGCCATCCACTTGTCTTGCGCTATAGTTTGGCACTGTTTATCAACCAGGTATGAAGCATGATGTTGCTTGGAACGATCCATTGTTACTTGCAAGGCAACTGCAGCTGGAGTGTGTGGTTGTGATAAATTATGAATGTCGCTATGGTCAACATATTGTTCTCGGTGTTGTTGTGCTTCTCCCGACGGAGCCAAAATGAGAGGCATCACTGTGGGCGCCAGAGACTGAAAGCCAAGACAGACCTCAAAAGGTGAGAAACCAGTTGAAGAGTGTGTGGCCCTGTTGTAAGGGTGCCACTTTTGCAAAGTCTGCATCAAGAGGTAGAATTCTTTGGCATAGTGGTGGTAATTGAATTTGGCTGGGGACAAGGTCTCGGAGTGGTAAGTCACCGGATGACCTCCATGTTTACGCATCGCTCCAATAACAAACTGAGAGGAAATTGAAGGTAAGGGATAGCGATATTTAATTGTGGCTTGGGTGAGGGCGTGGTAAGCAGTAAGTAGAGGACATTCTATAGTGTCTTGGGTAAGTGGTTGAGATGATGGAGCATTGGGTAATGATGGGTCATGAATGAGATCGATGGATTGAGCAAGGGCTCGAGAGGGTGGGAGTCTTGTGGGAGATTGACATACATTGGAAAATTCCGGGAGGAGAGGGAGTACGACGTGAGGTGTCATATTGGTGAGGTTCTCGGGCTGAACATGGTGGGCCAAACATAGAGAAACGTCTCTATGGTGAATGACATGGTTAGTTTCTTCTTTTCTAAGACGTGGCGGGGGGGAAGTATGAGGCGTTGAAGTAAGCACATAGGTGTGTCCTTCATGTTGAAGATTGTACTGATGGGATTTGGCATGGTACATAGCTTGTCAGTCTTCTTGGTATGGGAGACCCAACAAGAGGTCATCACAGTCTAAAGGTGATACATCATAGAACACGGTGTCATAGAAGGGGCCAATGGAAAAAGTTACTGCGCAACACTAGGCGATAGTGATGTTGGGTCCTCCCTTTTGTACCCAGCCAAGTTGATAGGGATCTGGGTGGGGGGTGGTGGGAAGTTGCAGATGTTGGACTAGGTCTTGGGAGACTAGATTCTTTTGGCTGCCATTGTCCAGAATGAGAGTTGCGAGTTTATGTTTAATTTGGCAGTTATGAGTAAAGAGGGGAACATTAGTACGACCTAGTTCGGGAGAGTCATGAGAATGAGGGATGGGTCGACTTCGGTGGGTTTGGTGAGAGATATGACTTCTGGTTGTTTGGGAAAATCAGCGGGTGTGACCTCTGCAACCAAGGTCTGATGGGGGCGGCTATTTTTTATGGCTCTATAGTCGACAGAGTTGTGTGAGTTGGTCTTGTGAAAATTACACCAAATCGTCGTTGTGGGCGCTGATGAGGGAGAAGACTAAGGTTGAGGTTGAGAAGGATGTGAGTTGGAAGATTGGGTTCGATTTGGCAGATATCGAGTTTGAGGGGCTACCTTACGTTCTACGACCAAAGCCCGTGATAATGCCGTGTCCAGAGAGGAACTGTAAAAAAGATCTACCTCTCATCAAAGAGGTAACAAGAGACCATAGTTAAAATTAATTATTAATACCTCATCTGACTTGCTGAGATGGAGTTAGATGCACAACTTGCAGAAGACGTCGATGTATCCTTGAACTGATTGAGTGGCAAGTTGGTGGAGTTGCAACCACTTGGTGAGAATATTATGAATATATCCTAGAGGGTAGAAGCGTTCCCGCAATGCATGGCAAAACGCATCCCAAGAATCAATACTACCATTTGTCGGAGAAGTTGGTGTACCAAGCTCCACGATCAATTCAAACCTTTCCAATTGTGTGTCCCACCAAGTTTTTTCTATTCCTTTGAGCTGGAGGCCGACTATCTGCAATTTGGTGGATTCTTCCATCTCGGGTGAAGTCTTGAAGTATGTGGAGAGACTGCGGATCCAATAATCGACCGTCTCGCCATTCATTTGGCCGATGAAGTTAGTTAACTGAACATGGGTGTCCAGCTGCATGGTCGCTGGAGTCCAACATTGTTGGAGTCAAGTTTGTTCATGGAGAGCCAATGCTAATTCTTCAACTGGAGTTGATGTGGCTACGCTGGACTCCTCACTGGAGACTTCTCTTCACGGTGGCATGGTTTGCAAACATGGAAGAGACCATGAGGAGGGTGTGAGATGAACCCTGAGAAGGGTGCACTGATGCACCAATGCAAATGGCGCAGAAGAACCCTGAGAAGGGTGATTATGATGCTCTGAGAAAGAGCGTGAGGAAATAGTTGAAGATTCCCCCCCAAAAAAATAAAACAAATTGAATCTAGTGGATGAAACTCGGTCTTCTCCTTCTTCTCTATGTGTGAAACTTCCCCAAGGAAGGAACACGCTTTGATACCAATTGATCTGAGTGTAGGGATAATTTAGCAAAGGCACATCACTTTAATGGAGGGTAGATCAATGTAGGGAGAATTCAACAAAGACACATCACTTTAATGGAGGGTGCATCAATATTTAAGGAAGGCACACTCAATACCCAACATTTTCTACAAGGAGGGAGAGGTGTGCATTCCTTTTACCCGGTCACACAAATCTCCAAGACGTCCCAACAACAAGTTAAAAAACAAAAACAAAAGAAATGGAGGATGGATGCATTGACTTAACCAAGGCGCATGGCCTTCACAAAATCCCACACAACAATATAAAACGCTAACAAAAGAGAGGTGCACACCAGTTCTTTTGGTGCACAGTGCTTTGAAACAATCACACACAGAAAATGATTACACACAAAACGAAAAGACAAGATTCATAAAAGTTTCATCAAATGAATTAGAGAAAGATGTTCCCTTTAATAATTCAGGGAGACTTGGGGGATGGAAAATTTTGATCGGGAACTCTGCAAGATTAGGGTTCACATGCACCAACAACCCTCCTACCTTGACCATGTCTGAACTCCTCTGCACACCTCTGATCGCCTTTGCACCCTGGTACTGATCGCTATAGAAGAATGGGAACATAAGGGGGGGCGAAAGCCCCCTTTTATTGCAATGTCGTCGCCAATGACCCAGAGAACTCGTGGGCGCGCAGACCGTTCTTTGAGCCGCCATTGCACCTACGAGACCAATATTTGCAAGAAGAGATGGATATTAGAAAAGACTCGAACATGGATGTTGAGTCCTCACATCCAAAAGAAGCTCGAGCCTAGATACCCGACAAATGTATCCCCCAAGCCTCGATTGCACCCAAATATGTCATCAAAACCACCAGGATAGGGGAACACACGTAGTTCATGAGAGACCATGCTCTCATAGGAAAATTCCTAGGTCTCTGGCCCTCAGAAGAGGACCTAACTCGCTGGATCAAGGCCTGGTGGAACCCCAAGGGAGACTATGAGCTCCAACTGAGCTCCAAAGGTTTCTTCACAGTAATATTCTACAAACTGGAAGACAAGGAAAGGATCTTTGAAGGGGGACCATATTTCTACAATTTGGTTGACCTCTACCTCCGCTTTTAGACAGACCATTTCTACCCAGAAAATGAAAACTTCGCATACACACCGGTATGGATTCACCTATATTCCCTACCTCAAGAGTTCTGGTTAGAAGGAATTTTACTGGGCATAGGCAACACCCTGGTTAAATATGTCAAATCTTCTGAAGCGACCAAACAGAGAAAATACACCTCTTATGCAAGGATCTGTTTCTATATGAACATCTCCAAAGCTCTTCCAGGTACAATTACCTTAGAATACTAGGACGAGGAATGGGCCCAAACCATAGACTATGAACACATTCCTTTCAGATGTCGAAAATGCCATGAACATGGACACCTTTCAGAGACTGCCCTCTCAACACCCCCCCCCAAAAGGGACGCTGAAGAGAAAACAAAGGAAGGATTCACCCAGGTGCAGAATCAAAGGAGACCAGCATAGAAGAATCCCACTACCAACAACGGAAAAAAGAACCCAAATAATAATTCTTTTGAATCCCTCAACCGCCTCCCAAAGGCAGAAGAAGTGGAAAACCCCCACAAGGCCGTGGAAATAGATCCCAACAAGCACAAGGAAGACCAACCATCACAAGAGTATCAAACCCCAATAAACTAAGCAGATCCACAGACTCACCCAGTCTCGGGGAAGGAACCAGAAATAAAGGAAGACACAGTCATGGAAATGGATGAGCAGGACCTAGCAGAAATTGACCTAGACAGGTTAGAAGAAGCACTCAACAAGAAGGATCTTCAACCCTTACCAGAGGACCAACTCAGGAAAGTTCATAAAGTATTTTTGGACTCATCAGCAGGGGCTACATCAAGGTTAGGGATCAGCACAGACCCAAACCAAGATCCAAGAAAACACCCAAAAGAAAACAAGCGACGAGGTAGAAAATCGTCTCATCAGCTAATAAAGGAAGCGAGAAACTATATGATCAACTCGGGATAGATTCACAAGCTCTTAGAGAGCTCATTTTTCCACCCACCTAATTGTTAACTATGAAGATCCTCACCTGGAATATCAGAGGCCTAATGGAAGATCCAAACAAAGGACTCTTTGAAACTGTATCAAAATGGATGACCCTGATATATTCCTAATACAAGAGACAAAATGTGCAGGGAAAACTGCAGAAGATATCATCAAAATATGTTGGCGCGATTGCGAATCCTATCAAATGAACTCAAAAGGGGCTTCAGGAGGCCTTGCCATCCTATGGAATCCTGCAACAGTCATCCTTGATCAAGGATTCTCCACTCAGTGCACCATCACAACGCACTATAGAGCCATCGACTTGGACAAGGAAGGAATGATCACAAATGCCTATGGACTGCATAACAACCAAGACAATGACCTCTTTCTTCAAAACCTGGCTTACCTAGGTTCCTTAGCAGAGGGAAAGCGATGGATAATAAGGGGCGAATTCAACATTATTCTCACGTCGGAGGAGAAGTGAGGGGGAAAGAAGCGTCTGGAGCAGGATAGCGCAAAATTCCAGGAACTCATAGAGAACCTCAGACTGGTAGACATCAAGAACAACAATGGCACCTACACCTGGAACAAAAAAAGATTAGGACACCACCAAATAGCATGTAGGCTTGATCACTTCCTCATATCGAAAACTCTCCTCTTGGAAGGCCCCCTAGTAGACTCCAACATCCTCCCAAAGGAAGGTTCAGACCACTGGTCAGTTCAGCTCTCGGTTGACACTATTGCCACCCCCAAGCTTAAACCCTTCAGATTTGAAAATTTTTGGCTATCCCATCCAAACTTCCAGGAGTTAGCCCGTCACTGGTGGAGCACTGTGGAAACACAGATGGGTACAAAAATGTATTGCTTCCAGCAAAAAATTAAACATTTTAAATAATAGGTGTGCAAATGGAACAAAGAGGTCTTTGGGAATATTTTCAAGGAGAGGAAATTACTGGAACAAAAACTAGAGAACCTCCAGGCACAATTCATTCAAGCAGGATACACAATCACCCAGCAGGAGGAGGAAAGTAAACTCAAAAGACAACTAGAAGAAAGACACAAGCAAGAAGAGATCCTATGGAGATAGAAATCTCGGGTTCAATGGCTAAACGAAGGAGAGAAGAACACCAAATTCTTCCACTGTTCTATGATCCACAGACACCTTATCAACCGCATCACGAAGTTGGATGACTTGCAAGGCAACACCCTGTTAAATCATCAGGAAATAACGCATGAGCTGACAGACTTCTACAAGGATCTCCTCTCAGAACCCCAGGTGGATCACACCTCAACAATAGAGCGGGTGATCCAAAACATCCCAACTATAATCACCCAGGAATAGAATGAGGCTCTCATGACACCAATAACGCAAACATAAGTGGATCAGGCTATTCAGGAGTTACCCACAGGCAAGGCTCCAGGTCAAGATGTTTTCACAACAGACTTCTTCCACTCCTGTTGGCCAATGTTAAGGGAGGAAGTGTGGCAATTGGTGGAGGAATCATGCATCTTAGGAAAAGTTCTTCCAACACTAAATGCCACTTTCCTCACCCTAGTACCCAAAGAAGAAAGAGTTACAAACCCAAGGAAGTTCAAACCCATAGCTCTTTGCAACGTAATCTAAAAAATCATTTCCAAGGTCATAGATCTAAGACTCAAGCCAATTCTACCCTTCATCATCTCCAAGGAGAAATCAGGATATGTCGAAGGAAGGCAAATCATGGATAATGTCATTCTTGTCCATGAAATCATTCACTCGCTCAAAAACACTCACACTCCAGGTATGCTTCTAAAACTTGACCTTTCAAAATCTTTTGACAAATTAAGCTGGCAATATATGAAAGCGCTCCTATCGGCTTTCGGTTTCAACATGGATTGGGTCTCCTGGATAATTAACCTCATTTCCTCAACCTTCTTCTCAATCCTCATCAATGGTGTCCCCTCTCAACCCTTCTCCCCCTTAAGGGGGATAAGGCAAGGCAACCCTCTCTCCCCTTTTCTTTTTTTCATAATGGCGGAAGGACTAGGATGCTATATCAAAGCCTCAATTCAAAATGGATCCCTCCAAGGCCTCCCTCTTCACGGATTACAACCGACATCCTCCCATAGCCAATTTGTCAATGACACACTACTAATGAATACCCCCACCGCACAAGAAGCAATCAAACTAAGCTCCATCCTCTCTGATTTCAGTGAAGCCTCTGGCACCACCTTTAATCTAGCCAAATCACAACTCTTCTTTTTCAATACTCCTATGGAAATCCAACATCACCTTTCTCAAATTATGAATACCCCTGTCTGCACTCTTCCCTCTCTCTACCTGGGATTCCCTCCTTCTAACTCAACAACCATAAACATCTCCTAGGACTCTCTCCTACTCTCCATCACCAACCATCTCAGCAACTGGACCTTTCGCTCCCTCAACCTTCCAGCCAGAATCATTCTCTTGAAGTCAGTCCTCTGAGCCATCCCAGCTTACCTCTTCTCATCCCTAGCTTCCCCCCAATCAGTCATAAAGAAAATACAGAATCTGCAAAGAAACTTTCTATTGCATGGACACAACCCGAACAAAAAATGGGCCTTAGTTAGCTGGGATGAAGTCTACAAGCCTAAATCTTCAGGTGGTCTGGGCCTCTAGGACCCTGGTAAATTAAATAGCACCATGGGAGCAAAAATTTAGTGGAGATGGCTCAAAACTCCAACAGAGCTTTGGGCAGAACTCTGAAAATGCAAATATGCCCCAAATACGCACCAAAGTCAACTTATAAGAACGCAGAGGAAAATTCAGGGCTCCAACATCTGTAATGCGGCCTGGAAAATTCGACCACTCATACAGGAGCATGCTTTCTGGGAAGTTCGCAATGGTCAGAGTGCCCTATTCTGGAAGGATTCCTGGCAGCAAATGCCACCCCTACGACTGGAAGAAAATTTACAACCCTACAAAAATCACATTCAAGATCTTACCACTCTTAAAGTGGCATATCTGTGGACAGAAACCCCCAGCGGATCTCCCCAGCGAAGCTGGAAATCAACTCATCAGGAACTCCAAGTGGCAATGAACTATGACCAACAACACTAGAAACAAGCTACAACCCAAAGGCGAATTAGGAAAAGCATAGCCCTAGACATTCTCAGATGGGGATACACACCTCATGGAAGCTTCACACTCAAGGAGGGCTACACTTTTTAGAAGAATTTCCATAACCTTCAGAAAGACAACATCTGGACAACAATATGGAAATCAAAACTCTGGTCAAAAATCTCTACTTTCCTCTGGCTTCTACTACAGAAAAATATCTTAACCTGGGACAACCTCCAAAGACGAGGTTTCATTGGCCCCTCGATCTTTCATCTCTGTCATCTCTAGGCTGAAACCATGGAGTACCTCCTAAATAACTGTCTACTCAGTGAGAACATCTAGAACCAGGCCACTCAACTCATGAGAAGAACCAAACGAGTTAAAAATAACATCATAAGCACCATCAGGGATTGGGGCTCCGGTCCCTTCAAAAGTCCTATCTTGAACAGAGCCTAGCAACTCTTGCCAGGATTCATAGTGTGGCAACTATGGAAAGAGAGGAACAAAAGAATATTTCATTCCTAGCCATATCCTCCTACCCTCCTCTGGAATACAATCCTCCTGCATCTCCAGGAAACTCTTTAGCTACATTTATGGATCAAGGAAGACTTCCCCACTGACCTAGGTGAGCTCTTGATCCTCAACTCCCGGGGCTTCTCGTTTTCACACTCCACCCCTCCTCAACAACCCCCTCTAATTCCAAAATCCCTCAGTCCCTCTAAGTGGTCCCCCCCCCCACTAGGCTTCCATAAGGTCAATTTTGATGGCGCATCAAAAGGTAATCTAGGACACTCAGGATATGGAGAAGTCATAAGAAACAACTTGGGCCAAATTCAAAGCCTCACTGTAGGAAATCTTAGATACGACACCAACAATTCAACAGGAATCTGGGGTCTCATCAAATGGGTGCAAATGGCTCTTGATCAAAACATCACCTGTTTGATTATTGAAGGAGACTCCAAAATCATAATACACTTGGCAACAAAAATCCTGAATGGCTGAGATCCAGAGAAAATCACTCCTAGATGGCGCCTCCTTGGCCCTCTTCACAGCTTCCAGGCTCTTCTCAGACCTTCTCTAACTCTAACTCCCTCACACATTAGGTGAAGTGAAAATAAAGTTGCGAACAAACTGACCAATGCAGGGGTTAACTCGTTGCAGCAGATCATTCTCCAAGATCCCAGGTAGTCCCAAAGCTCTCCCCTCTAGCTCCAATGCGAGGAGCTTGCCCAGCTGGATGGCCCCAATCTGGACGGGGTGCCACCTTTTTCTACCTAGAATTCCTTCCAAGTTAGAAATGATCCGGGGTGAGAGGGAAACCGTTAGCATCAGTGCAAATGATCAACAATCGACAAATGATTTTAGGACCTTAGCAATCGGGAGTCGTGAGGTTGAAGGATGTTGTTTCTCAAAGTCGAGAAGTCACGAAAAGAGAGAGGGGATCTGGACCGTTGGTGCTAAAGGAGTTCTGAACCGTCGATCTGGCCCCATTGATCTGAAGCGAGAAAATTTTGAGAACTCAGCTATTGGGAGTTCGATGCATTAAAGCATCTATTTCCCAAAGTCGCAAAATCGCGAAATGTGAAATCGTGATAAGCGAGAGAAGATTAGGACCGTTGGTACCAGAAGAGATCTGGACCGTCGATATGGTCCCATGGATCTAACGCGAGAAAACTTCGGGATCTCGGCGATCGAGAGTCCAAAGCATGAAGGCAGCTATTTCCAAAAGTCACGAAATGAGAAATCACGATAAGCGAGAACAGATTAGGATTGTTGGTACCAGAAGAGATATGGACCGTCGATCTGGTCCCATAGATCTGACGCGAAGAAATTTCGGGATCTCGGCGATCGAGATTCCAAAGCATGACGGTAGCTATTTCCCAAAGTTGCAAAATCGCAAAATGCAAAATCACGATAAGCTAGAACATATCATGACCGTTGGTATCAGAAGATATTTGGACCATCGATCTGGTCCCATGGATCTGACGCAAGAAAATATCGGGATCTCGGCTATCAGGAGTCCAAAGCTTGAAGGCAACTAGTTCCCAAATTCGCGAAATCGCGAAAAGCGAGAACAGATCAGGACCGTTGGTACTAGAAGAGATCTAGATTGTTGATCTATTCCCATGGAACTGATGCGAGAAAATTTCAGGAACTCAGATATGGGAGTCCGCAACATGGAGGAAGCAGTCTGCCCAAGCTACGAAGTCGCGAAACACGAAATCGTGAAATGCGAGAGAAGATCTAGATCGTTGATCTCGAGGAAATATGGACCGTCAATCTGGTCCTGAAGGACTCGCTGATTGCATTTTGGTGTAAGAAGATAGGCTACAGATCTTTTTTGTAAG
>ML789670.1:111856-154360 GCA_009831015.1 Picea engelmannii
CATGGAGAGGTTATCCATGGAGTCTTAGCTTTCCTTTCTTGGTCAGGAGCATTTTCGTGGAGGAGGGGCGCATTTGAGAGAGGAGGGCGCACTTGATTTCTTCAGTTGCTCACTGGGAGAGGAGGACTTGTCAGATCAGGATGAGGTCTGACGCATTGGGAGAGGAGAGCTTGGGTGCTTGTTTCTGTGGAGAGATACTTTTATTTTTAGGTTTAGTTTATTTATTGTGATCATTTCTGCTTGGAGGAGGGCGCATGAGTTGAGAGGACTGGTAGCTACCTGGTAGCAGATCTTCTTGGAGGATTCGAGCTCTAATAGTTTCTATGAAGAGGCAGCATAGGAGAGGACATTCCTATGGAGGGATTTCTTCATTGGGTTACTGATGAGCTAGGGCACTTCATTTCAATGCAAAGGGCAACAAAGGGAGAGGGCGCACCACAGTTTGGGCACTTCTTTCTCTGGTTCTTATGGCAAGGCTCGTGAGGAGCTTGCTATGTATATATGTTCCATTGTATTCCATTACTTGTTTTATCTCTTGCTTTGATCATCATTATATAGACATATATCCCAAACTGGTTTTCCCCGGGGGGGTTTTATCTAGGGTCATGTTGACCAAAAATACTTGTGTACAAAAATGCATGTGTTAGTCTCTTAGATCTGCTTCATTTCAGCTGTAAAGATCTTTAGGTGTGTTGTACTTATTTTAGTATGCATGTGCTAACTTTTGGTTACTAAAACTACATGCTAGAGCACCTAAAATTGGAAGTGCAACCGTAACAAATCAACAAGAAGTTCTTGGAATGGTGAAGGGTTTTGATTATCTCTTGGAGGACTATCTTGGTCTAGTGGTGCGCTACCCTATTTTGGTCTATCTTCTCATTATCTTATGTTTGGTGAGATCTATCTTGAGAGAGACATTGTTCTTGTTGACAAATCTATATTGAAGAAGATTTGTTGGGTTTTCTTCCCCAAGAGGGTTTCCCAGGATAAATATTGTGTACACTGTGGATGTCTTTCTTTTAGTGATCCTTATCGATGCAATTATTGTTTTAATAGTTTAAAGTTAAAGAATATTGATTACACTTAACTGCTTAAGAGAAATTTTAACATGGTATCAGAGAGGGACTGAAAGAATCCATTTTCACAGTCCAGAAGAACTCGTCGGGGAAGTCAATACCATAGGAAGACTCTCCTAACCCTAGCGCATCTTTCCTTGGGTATAGATTTTCAGTTTTATGAAGATTGGAAAAACTGCAGTTTGTGTTGCCACTGTCGACAACTACATAAAACCCTAGAAGATGATTTCTCCCACTTTCTGAAGGACGTCGATCAAGAAAAATCCATCAAGGAGCTTGCCTAAGGAGGGCACATCTTTCCCTCAGAGAAGAATTCCAAAATTATCATTTTGAAAAATTAGCGTTTCCTCATAAACCCTAGATCAAGACGTCTTGACAGCTGCAAATTGAAGTTGGAGTAGTTCACCTTGGCATAGCACACTCTCTGGTAAGTTCAAAACCTTTCTTTGAAAAGTTTTAATTTTTTCTTATTGTATTACCGTTCAAGGACAAGATGGAACCCGATACCAAGCTTGATGAGAAGCTTGAGGGTGCTGATAACTTCCGAGCATGGAAGTATAGACTGATGCCCATTCTGGAAGAGAATGATCTAGAAGATTTCGTCAAAGAAGAAGTTCCAGAACTAGACGAAGATGGGGCCAAGGCAAAGCACAAAAAGAACATGGTTAAGGTAAAGAGAATTATTGTTGATTGTATTAAGGATCACTTGATCCCTCATGTTTCATCATTGACAACTCCCAAGCAAATGTTTGATGCCTTATCCTGATTGTATGAAGGAAAGAATATCAACCAGAAGATGACCTTGAGGACACAACTCAAGAATGTGAAGATGAAAAGTTCAAAATCTATTCAATCCTACTTCACAAGGGTGTCCTAAATCAAAGAACAACTTGAAGCCATTGGAGACACAATCGAAGACGCTGAATTGGTAATGGCTACATTGAATGGTCTCCCCAGATCTTGGGAATCATTCATTCAATGAATCTGTTCAAGAAGAAATCTAACGATGTTTAGCAGACTATGGGAACACTGCACTTAGGAAGAAGCTAGATTGGTAGCAAGAGAAGAGAAACTAGCCGATGAGGAAAATAAATCTCTAGCAGCTCATGCAAGAAAAGGAAAGAGCAAGAAGGAAGTTCACTCACACAAGAAGCCTCATGGATTACAAAAGACTCAAAAGTTTAAAAAGGATTTTCGAAATTAAAGATGCTACATCTACCAGAAGATGGGACACATTGCAATAAATTGTCCCAACTCTAAAGGTCAAGTTAGAAAAGGAAAGTATAAAAGACATCATGCTCATGTCGTAGAAGATGATGAACCTGATCAAGAGAGATCCAAAGAATATGACTCAAGTGGATAATATGTATTGATATCAGCTCTTATAGGTACATTCACTCATGGAAGTGACACATGGATTATTGATAATGGTGCTTCTAAGCACATGACAAGTGACAAGGATTCTCTCTCAGAATTAGTTTAGAAGGATTCACCTCACAAGGTGAAGCTCGGTGATGACTATCAATATCCCATTAAAGGAGTAGGAGAAGAATCTTACAAATTGGATTCCGGAAAACCTATGAAGATGAAGGATGTTTTGGAAGAATCTCCTTTTTATCTCAACTTTGGATGAGAAAGGATTCAAAGTTGCTTTTATTGATGGTGAAGTTCTCATGTGGCCAAAAGGAAAGACTATTGATGATGCTATGGTTATTGGTGTTCAAGGAGGATTATACAAATTGAAGGGACATTCAAACTCAACATTAGTACACAATATAATTACTCCAAGTGAGCTATGACATAGAAGATTTGCTCACATACATTACAAAGCACTACTGATTTTGAGCAAGATGGTGACAGGTTTTCCAGAAATCCAAGTGGATCATGAAGGCATATGCAAGGGATGCGCACAAGGCAAGCACGTGAAGACACCATTTCCAAGCAGTGATAGCAAAGCCAAATGAGCCTTGAACATCACACATTCAGACGTTTGTGGACCAATTTCAGCCACTTCACTTAGCGGGTATGTATATTATGTTTCATTCATTGATGATTTCTCACGTAAAACTTGGATTTACTTTTTTAAAGATAAAAGTGAAGTATTCAACAAGTTCAAAGAATTCAAGGAACTTGTTGAAAACCTGTCTGAAAAGAAGTTAAAGACATTAAGGTCAGAGAATGGAGGGGAATTCACATAAGATGAATTCAAGTCATTCTGCAAAGAAGTTGGGATTAAGAGGGAGCTCTCTACTCCCTACAATCCTTAGCAGGATGGTGTGGCAGAAAGAAAGAACCGAACAATCATGGAAGCAGTAAAGGCCATGATTCATGATCAAGACTTATCGATGCATCTATGGGCAGAAGAAGTCAGGACCGCAATAAATGTGCAGAATAGAAGTCCCCATCGCATACTTGGAAACAAGACACCATAAGAAATGTTTACAGGTGAGAAGCCATAGGTCAACCACCTGAGGATATTTTGTTGTCCAATGTACGTGCATGTCCCCAAGGACAAGAGGTCGATGTTGGACCCTTCAGGCAAGAAGGGCATATTTGTTGGATACAATGAGACATCGAAGGCATAAAAAGTTTACATCCCTAGTCACCGAAAGATTGATACTAGTAGAGATGTCACCTTTGATGAGGATACAACCTTTAGTATATCAAGACATAATCATTCAAACGAGGTCAATGATGAGGAACTTGAAGTTCCTAGAGTTACAGATACAGATACAAGCGATGATGTTGTACTAGAAGATCATGATATGGAATAACCACAAAGACCTGCAGATTCATCCCGAGAGATGCATACTAAGAATAGAATACCATCTTGGGCTTGAGAAATTATTCAGGATGCAAAGAAGTATGGTGCTCCAGATGGATCCTTCAGAGAAAGCAAGAGACCACGACCATACTCTAGTTACTTGGCATTGTTAAGTGACATTATTGATGTTGACCCTACCAATTATGAAGAGGCTGCAAAGAAGAAATAATGGAAGGATGCCATGGTTGAAGAGTACCAGTCCATTGTAAAGAATGATGTTTGGGATGTGGTTCCTCAACCGAAGGAGAAGACAGTGGTAAGTTCCAAGTGGATTTACAAGACAAAGTATTCAAGAGATGGAGGTATCGATAAGTACAAGGAAAGGTTCATGGTGAGTGGTTTCTCCTAGAAAGAAGAAATAGATTACAAGGAAACATTTTCTCCTGTGGTGAGATACACTTCGATTAGAGCTATACTTGTGAGAGCTGCAGTGATGAAGTGGAAGGTACACCAGATGGACGTAAATACATCTTTTCTAAACAGTGTAATAGAAGAGGAAGTGTATGTGGAGCAACCACAAGGTTTCAAGACACATGACAGTCAGACACATGTGTGCAGATTGAAAAAAGCCTTGTATGGATTGAAGCAAGCACCCAAGGCATGGTATGGTAGAATTGACAGTTTTCTGATGAGCTTGGGCTTTACAAAGAGTAAAGTAGATCCAACCTTTACTACAAGGATGTAGATGGTGGATCGGTGATATTACTATTGTATGCGGATGACCTGTTTCTAACAGGAGACGAGAAGCTCATCATTGAAAGTAAAAGGAAGCGTGCTACAAAATTCGAGATGAAATACCTAGGTATGATGCATTATTTCTTAGGTTTGGAGGTATGACAGAGACCGAGTGAGATTTTTCTTAACCAAGGAAAATATGTCATAGAGATTCTGAAGAGATTCAAAATGATGGATTGTAAGGCCATGAATACACCGATGGTGACAAATATGCCGTTATTGAGTGATACATATTTAGAGACAATGGATGCCACCATGTATAGACAAATGATTGGTTCATTGATGTACTTAACGAACACGAGGCCAAACATATGTTTTGCGATGAACACATTGAGTCAGTATATGGTGGAGTTGAGAGGTTCTCACTTGTTTGTAACAAAACATGTGATGAGGTACATGAAGGGTACAATTGATTATGGACTCATATATGTTTAAGATCGTGAGATAAGCCTGCAAGGATTTACTAATTCAGATTGGGCCGGTAGTATTGCATACCAGATGAGTACATCTGGATGTTACTTCAGTTTGGGATCAACTATGATCTCATGGTTTAGCACGAAGCATACTAGTGTGGCGCTCAGTACAACTGAGGCATAGTACATAACAACGTGTTCAGCTAGTAGCGAAGCAGTTTGGCTTCGCAAGTTGCTTGTAGGATTGTTTGATATCGAGTTAGAGGCGACTTGTATCTGGTGTGAGAACCAGAGTTGTGTGAAGTTGACAGAGAACCCAATGTTCCATGACAAGTCCAAGCATATCGAGATCATGTACCATTATATCAACGATATGATACAGAAGGGAGCAGTGAAGCTCGAGTATGTCGCTACAAATGAGAAGATAGAAGACGTGTTGACCAAGCCTCTATCGAGAGTGAAATTTGTATACTTCAAGGACAAGCTTGGTGTGGTCCAGAAGGACTTCCCTAGTAAGAGGGAGTGATGAGTTACATATGTGATTCCATGGAAACAACGTCAACATGTGGCAATAGCAGCGGGTAGTCATTCACAGGCACGTTACTGACTATGGCACCAGTCAGCATGACCTTGCACAAGGTCAACATATGTCGAGCCTTCGGGGGTGGAAAGTTACCCAGATTTTCAAGCTGGTGGGCCAACTTATGTGGTTGGAGGCGTTTCCCATCCTTGGGCTAGATGGGTAGTCTGTGCGCACTGTTAGAAAAGTAGGTGTGCTCGTTTAACCATAGACAATATAGCAATATTGTCACCCAACCATAGGCCGAAGCCACCCCCGAGCACCTTAACCTTGACATAGAACAATTCTGGAAGCAAACCCTAGGCCTAATAACCAATCAATGTAGTGTACCTCTCTCCAGAGCTAGTGCACAAGGCAGAAATTCCAAACCATAACCAAGAGAGAGTCCAAGCCTAAAATCGAGAATACAAGTTGCAGTAGTTGCAACTGCTACTCTTCAGACTTGCGCACTTACTAAATTTAGCAGTGCACGCTAGATTTTTGCAGTTGCAAGCTGTGTGTCCAAATGAGCTATGGCATCTTGTATTTATACTGCTCTTTCTTAGTTGTCTGGGCCGACTTCTCTCTCTGGAGGCTAAAAACTCAATATTAATTATTTTCTTTAGTTGACTTGTCTTCTAGGGTTATGTTCAATGCTTCAGGGTTTATTCTTTCTTCCTGGAATATTCTATTCTTGTCAGGGTTACACGTGGAGGTTTAATACCTCCCACAACTACCATAATATCAAAACTCCCTCCTAGCTAGGGAGGTATTTAAAGGTAATGGTCTTGAGCACAACATACCATTCAACCAGTAGCATCATCATAGCCACACAAACTATCTCATGATCGAATCATGAGCACCATCATCACTATCAATATCATCTGATAACATCAACTATATCATCTCTCAAAGCCATACTCCATCTGAGTAATCAGGCATGATGTTGGATAAGTCACTCACTCCACAGAGTGATACAATAACCATTCTTCTAATCTAGACATATGTCCTAGAAGAATAACTATTCCAATAGATGATGGAAGCCACGCCATGGGATACACAGACTATTCTTCTAATCCAGACATAAGTCCTAGAAGAATAAATGACCTGGACCATTTTCTCGCCTGGAATCTATCCACCAACACACTGACTATCCATCTAGCTGATAATCATTTCCAACACTATTGATAGTCTTCATGGCAATCAGAACAATGTCATTCAATAGAGAACAACTGTTTCTATCCATAGTAGTACACAACTACTATCCAATGGTACACAACCACACCAAGTAGCACATGGATACTTAATCAATGATGCATAGTCACAACTAGTGGAACACATCCACCACAGTAGCATACATCTACTGTCGAGGGACATACAGTCTCCACAACAATCATATCATCTGATATCAACCTGCATACAAATAATATCATGATATAAACTGAGTCATCTGGGCCATTCTTCCACTCACATATGTGAGATCTGGAAGAGCATCTTCCCTCAGAAGGTAAAGCATCAACCATGCGCTATCTGGACTATTCTTCTCAAGCATATAAGAATAACTGTCCCTGATTTCTGAGCCTTGACCATTCACCTAACTAGGCCATTCCTCTGACACTAATCATAGTGCAACTTGGAGAGAATGAGTCCTCCCTAGGGAATGTCTATCCCTGATTGTTGAATCTGGACCATTCATGTAACTAGGCCATTTCTTCGGCAGTAATCATAGTGCAACTTATATATAATGAGTCTACCCTAGGGAATGATTGTCCGGACCATTTCCTAATGGAAATGACTGTCCTGCACCAACCTGCAAAACAAACCATTCTTAGAAACTGCTCACAACTATGAACTTCGAAATAATGACTTCTCGACGAGGCAGACCACTACTCAGAGTGACTGCCAAGAATAATGAATGTTTTAGACCATTTCCCCACACTGGCCACAAGGGAAATCGCTGCCTATGGTACATCAACAATCTATCAGACCATTTTCATTACGAAAATGACTGTCCGATCTTGAATATTTTTCGAACTGGAAAATGTATGTCCGTTAGAAATATCAAACCACTTTCCAAACTGGAAAGGAACTGCTCATCTTAGACCATTTTTCAAATTGAAAAATGACTGTCCATAAATCAATAACATATCAGTGATCCCTCCCAACTTGGGAGTAATCTCTTCCTTTTTCAATAAGGAATTCATCTCCACGAACCCCAACTTGTTTCTTGAGTACACAAAATTTTCATCTTGGACATAGGCTTTACCAAAATATCTACTATCTTCTCATCTGTGGAGATATATTGGAGAACTACTTCTCTTTTCTGGAATTCATCACATAGAATATAATGCTTGATCTCAATGTACTTCGATCTGTCATGGAACACTGGTTTTCTCTGAAGGCTTCATATAGCTCTGATCATTTCAATATATCATGCTCGAATTCAACACTTTTGTTTCTTGCTAGCTCATGACATCGTGGCAAGGCTCAAACCGAAACATATCCAAGTAGTACTTCTTCTGTCATCATGAGAGTTTGCCATGGATTAGCAATCCATCATCCCAGACTTCTAAGTAACTATTATGATACATTATCTCTGTCATAGAAAGTTTTCACCATGCTTCTATTGTATATGAGATACTATGCATCAAGTTGTTTGAATCCATACAAGGTGTTCTTATATCTGCATACATGGGTCTCTTTCTGGTATAAGATTCTTTCTCACTTGCTTTATTGGGAAGAACAATATTTTACATGTAAATTCCAATCCATGGATACTACAAGAGGTATATCTGGTTTACTGGAACAAGTTGTTGTCATAGTCTTCTCCCCCCTTCTAGAAGAAACTCTGAATCTTGCAATGCTCCCATTCATAAGTATTTTTTACATTTTCTTACATACACTGTTCTTTATCATAACTTCCATTTCCTCTGCTTGATTGCTTCTTAGTGGGTTCAAACCAAACTAGTAGTCTTGTGATTCTCGGTATAATAACTAGTTGTTCTTTATTTTCCTTGTTTCTTGGAATCTTCATGTTCTTCCTCATGTCTCTTTTTAGCTCTTGGATCCATGGGTTCTTCTATATTCCCTGAAGATTCCAACTTCTTCCTTTCATCATAGAATCATGGATGTAGATGGATAACCAAAGATAATTTAAGGCTTCTTTTCGAAGAAGACTTCTTCTAGTGTCAAATTGAACACGTATTGTTTATCATGGTTGCTACTTTCAATTGGAACATGGACAAATACTTCATAATTCTCAATGGATCATATCATTTAGGATTAGCTCCCTCCTAATATTTTCTTCATGCATGAATGCATGCTCTTCTTTTGGAATTATGTAATCAACTCCCTCCATCTAAGAGAGTCCACACTTTTGTCTGCATCCTAATTGCCTTCTGCAAAGTGTCACAAGTCTTTTTCTAATTTCCTCTTGATTGATGAATTCTTTCTTTTTTGACTTATTCTGGGTCTCTTTCAAGTTTGATTATGATTTTGACTTATCCGCCAGTTGTTACTTATATAATAGCTTCCATAGGAATTGTTACCAAGGGTTGTCAACGTACTTCATCTTTTCATGTGTATTGCTTGACTTGTAGTCATCGCGATAACAATCCTTATCTTGTTATTTTTTCATGGGTATTGTTTCACTTGAACATCTTATCTTCTAAGAAATAGATATGTAAGATATGTAAAGAAAATATGTAAACATGGTATGTACAAGAACTTTGAAGAATATTGTTACCTTGACTTAGAAGAAGAATTATGTTTTATCTTTCTTGGCCTTCTTTGAGGGTTCCCTTTCTTCGGCAACTAATGCTTCGTCTATTTCCTTCCTTAAGCCAAACTTCCTCTTATTCATGAAATTCTTGAATTTTGTTGTGAAGGCTTGATCATCTTATTTCTTTTGGGATTTATCTTTTGTGCTAATCCTTGATTCTTCTTGTGCACAACAAGTCCAAAGTTATTCAAATGTGAGATACTCCTTTCTTATGTTCATGCATAAGAAAAATGCATCCCATGTCTTGGGAAGGCTGTTGAGTACTATATTTACTAGTTCCTTGAAATGATTTCTTCAATAACTTGTAGTTGATCTCTTAACTGAGAGATTCTCACAAAGTATGATGTTATGCTTTCATCATCGAAGTTCATTTTTCATACTTATTACTTGTCCAATGTTTCTGACTGAGAAGAGATTAGTTAGGGAATCGTACATCTTCTTAGATGAGTCAAGATGAGAGATGTAGGGTATCAAGTGGTCTTTTACAGAGTCCACTATGATACTCATGATATTGATGTCATTGTCCTTGAACTTCTCCATAACTGCAACGTTTTGAGGTTGCCTCTATTTTCCTTCTTCAAACTGTTGTTCCACAATATTTCCTTTCACGATATCCAACAATTTATTCTTGGAAAGGATGAGGTCAATCCTTGTCTTCCATGCTCTGAAGTTAGAAGCCCCTTCTAACTTATTTTCTAACTCCATAGAGTAAGTTATGACTTCTTTGACTTTGACCAAAAACTCAAACTTGACGTCTTAACTTGCTGAGAGTACCATGAGGTGTGCTAGGTTAGGGTGCACTAGGATATCTAGAAATTAGGTCAATCTCTTCATGTAAGGTGCCTTAACAAGAGGGTTAGGGTTTTGTTGTTGCAACAAAAACTTTGACTGTAATTGCAACTGTAACTGAGAAAATCCTCCCAATCTATCTTCTAGCAGTTAGACTGTTCGAAGATAGTGTGGTCCCATAACTTATTAGAAAAGTAGGTGTGCTCGTTTAACCATAGACAATATAGCAATATTGTCACCCAACCATAGGCCGAAGCCATGCTTGAGCACCTTAACCTTGATAGAGAATAATTGTGGAAGAAAACCCTAGGCCTAATAGCCAATCATACCTCTCTCCAGAGCTAGCGCATAAGGCATAAATTCAAAACCATAACCAAGAGAAATTACAAGCCTAAAAACGAGAATACAAGTTGCAGTAGCTGTAGCTGCAACTACTCTTCAAACTTGCGCACTTACTAAATTTCTGTAGTGCGCACTAGATTTCTGCAGTTGCAAACTGTGTGTCCAAATGAGCTTTGGCATCATGTATTTATAATTCTCTTCCTCAGTTGTCTGGGCCGACTTCTATTTATGGAGGCTAAAAACTCAATATTAATATTTTCTTTAGCCGACTTGTCTTCTAGCTGGGTTATGTTCAATTCTTTAGGGTTTCTTCTTGCTTCCTGAAATATTCTATTCTTGTCAGGGTTACACATGGAGGTTTAATACCTCCCACAACTACCATAATATCAATGCACTACATCACCTAATCCTTGTGATTAGATGCCTGGTCACTGTGGACTGGTTTCCTAGTGTGTCAACTAGAGGTTACTAGTTCTTTATGAACTATATGCCATATTTTGTGTGAGTTGGCGAGTTACTAGTTCTTTATGAACTAGATGTCAGATTCTATGTGAGATGACGAGTTACTAGTTCTTTATGAACTATATTCTAGATTCTGTGTGAGATGACAAGTTACTAGTTCTTTATGAACTAGATGTCAAATTTTGTGTGAGATGATGAGTTACTAGTTCTGTATGAACTAGATGATAGATTATGTGTGAGTTGGCGAGTTAAAGCCCCATGATGACATAAATCTCGGATGTATGATGAGACACTAGATGCTGACGTGGTTACAAAACTTATTCAATATATATTCGCGGAAAGTCAACATGTCAATGGTCAAGTGTACAAAAGTGTAGAAGCAGTCGTGATGATCGTGCCAAAAGAATACCTTCCTTGCTAAGAGGGAGCATTGAAGTTTGAGTAGCTTCAAAATATATTATGATTGTATCAATATTGTATTAGACCAAGACAAAACCCTAAAGAATAATATTATGTTATATTTGTAAAGTCGGTCCTATTGTGCCTTTGTAAAAGTCAATTGTAAATTATAAAGGGTAAAGTGTACAAGTCGACCCTGACAAAATTCTGGGTGGCTCAACTTGTATTTATAAGAGGCTATGAACCTCACTTGAATCACACACAACAAAAGCTCTCTCACACAAGGAAAAGTTTGTGTGTCTAAGGAGGAGACACAACTACAAAGTAAGGGTGTTGTGGTGAAGGTTTTTGGTTATCTCTTGGAGGACTATCTTGGTCTAGTGGTGCACCACCCTATTTTGGTTAGGGTTTCTGGTCTATCTTCTTATTATCTTATGTTTGGTGAGATCTCTCTTGAGAGAGACATTGTTCTTGTTGACGAATCTGTATTGAAGAAGCTTTGTTGGGTTTTCTCCCCCAATAGGGCTTCCCATGATAAATCTTGTGTATACTATGGATGTCTTTCTTTCAATGATCCTTATGCATGCAATTATTGTTTTAATAGTTTAAAGTTAAAGAATACTAATTACACTTAACTTCTTAAGTGGAATTTTAACAATCCAAGCATGTTGATTCTTGAATGATCCCTTTCCAACTCATCCTTAACAAGTTGTAAGTCTTGATATGTCCAAAAGCATAAAAATATCACCAATGAGTGTTTCCACCCAAGTCGTTTCTTTTGTCATATTTAGTTGGTCTAGATTGACATGTTAGTGACATTTTTGTCATATGATGAAGTTCCATACGAAACTCCTCTGACAATGACCATGTGATCATGTTGAAACATGTAACCAATATTCTCAAACACGACTCTAATCATATTATTAGAGATTCAACTAATTGATGGCATGCTCTTCATCATCATAGGGACATGGAGAACATTCAAAATCCCTTTTACTTCTTCATTTTGAAATTCAACTAAGACGGTCCCTTTATTTTCAAAACATTAGCATTATAACCCATGGACACCTTAGACTAAAAGCTCCAACTAATTGTAATTTGAGAACCGTTCTCAATTTAATGTCATGTTGTGATGTTCTTTAGTCTATCTTTCAATAGTGTTCCTCATCCTTAGAAAATGCACAAATAGGAGAAAAGAGTGAGGCTTTTGCTCAATCGACATGGAAACTCACTTTACATGGGATTCACAAGCACAATTTTCTTTCGCTTAGATAATTTCTTCTTGTTGGGGCATTCACCCTTTTTTTGTTTGAATTCATTGACAAATTTGAGTCAACAATTCTATTCAATTACATCATGGATCCTTTGATTGAAATCCTTCTACATTCTAAATTCCTTTTCTAACAATTTCCCCATCATAATAGCTAGGTCAAGAGAGCTAAACACATTTTCAAGCAACACCACAACAACTTCTGAAGGAGGTAAACTATCCAAGATCGTGTCCACGTGTTCTTATTTGAGATTTGAGCCACAACCAATTATAATTGTTCAACCAATTTCTTCACGTTATCCAACTCCCACATCAATAACATTCCATTAGACATCTTCACAAGTATAATCATGGAATAAGTAACATCTAATTGCAATATTATTTTTCTTATATATCTTGGCAAGTGCTTATGTGCACTCAACATAGAATATTGTCCACGTTCATCACTAATCATGCATTGATCCTTCTCGTCTCCATTTCCAATCATCAAATCCAATTATTTCGCAATCAACAATGATAGATTACAACTCTTGAGAAACAAGATACAACACCATTTGGATATTCCAAATGTTGAAATTCTACCCTTTGATTCTCTCCACAACTCAAATCTCTATCATCACCATTAGCGAAATCCTTTATTTTGACCATGTCTCTCACCAAATATGAAACCATTGATCAAAGCTTAGGTTTGTAAGCAATGCAACATATAATTTGTATGGTTATTTTTCCATTGATGCATTAAAACAAACTAAACCATACCTACAACCTAAAGACAAGCTTAACAATGATATGATTCAAGATAATTTGATAGACACTTGGACCTTGATACCTTTCACTGAAATACCAATTATTGGGAAAAATGTGGTCAAAGACTTGCCCCTTGCCCCATGATCGGTTCAGAAATGTCATTTTCTACTTGTATTCTGGTATAGTGAATTTATAGATTAGATAAACATAATGGATTATTTATTGTCGTATTACATTCATGTGAAGATATAACCATAACATTAGGCTATGCCACGTTAAAGATCCATTAATTGCATAAACACATCTTGGAACTCTAAGATTTTCCTATTATACAAATGTATCCTTAAATATTTTGTTAAGCACAAATACGTGCATATATATTCAATGTAGCAGTGTTTGCAACAATGCATTACCGTACCTCAAACCTACATCCCTGAAAGAAAACAAGCCCATTCACTAGTAATAAAAGGAATAAGGAATTGGCTATGAATGTATATGATAGGATTGTCAAAATCAATTGATTGACAACATCGAAAAATTGTAGCCCACTTAGTGTCACCGCCCTAGTACTTGATAATGGATTATGTGCATTTGGTTACCCTTGAACTTGAAATCAAATGTTATTGACCTATCATGTTTTCAATGATCAAACTTGAACCTTGATTCACGAATGCTAACTTGCTCCATTGATTTTCATTATTTCTTGACCTATTTGATCTTTGTACTTAGAACTTGGTTCTTCGACTTTACCAACAATTAACTACTTGGTAGGGCATGGGTAGCTAGGGAAAGATGCGAGTAGAGGATATGGACATGAATGAATATGTTAGAAAACATGCAAGAGAGGAATTTATGATTATAGAACAGAGAGAAATGTTGATTGACAAGTGGGAGGGAAGAGAGGTGGCACCAACTCAAGGAGAACAAGTATTAGAGAGAAAATGGGATGAGTCATCATTAGGTTAGATTATTGAAGGTGGAATGGGTCAAATCTTCTAGGATAAGTTGGATGAGGGGGTCCGAAAAGAAGAGTTTGAGTCATTCTTAGTGCCCTCACAAACACATGGTCTTTGAGGGTATGGTCAATGACAATGTTGGAAACAAGACCAGATGGCTTAATGTTATTCCTCTTGATAGGATTAAAAGTGAGGAAGTGAAATTGTTTTGAGAGTAATAAGACCTCTAATGTAGCCTTGATGTCCAGGCGGAGATGCTTCCTAAGGATTTGTCTTTTAAGGAGGTCAATTATGATTTTGGAATCTCCAATTGATACTAGACTTTAGACAATTCTAGGTGCATCCCCCATCTTAAGGCCTCAACCTCTATTTTGTTGTTTCTATTAGTGAACACATATATTTTGTGGGAAATATTTGTTTCCCTATGTGTCCTTAAAAATTCCATCGCAACTTGATGATCTAAAGTTTCCTTTGAAATATCCATCAAAGTTAAGTTTGTTGTGTTGTGGATTAGGGTATTTTTAATTCATTTTATTTGTTGTGGTTGCACCTCCAATATTACCCTTGGAAAAAGGTGGTTTCCACCCTCCACTTGTTGAGAATTGAGTTTAGTGGAAGGAAAAGAATCAATAGGTTCTTCAATACCTTTTTTTCTTCATTGTTAATGCTTCAAGTAGCATACCTTGAAGGGTTTTTATTTGTTGGAAGTTCTTTGAGAAGCACACCCCAAGGGGATGCGTCACATAAAGTGGGATTCGTTTAGTGTAGGTACCAAGTCTAACTGGTAATTATTTTTCCAAAATTCCTTGGGACTTGCACCCGACCTTATCCCTTTGAAACTCACACCATTCAAGTGAAGTAGATACAATGCAAATGGAACCTTGTTGGGTAGTTTAACACTTAATCTACCTCACTAATGAACCAAGGCTTTGTTGGATTCCTTGATATTGTAACATGATAGTTATAGTGAGGCACCATGCTATCGTGAGGAAGTGAAGTCACCACTTAGTTTTAGGGAAAAACCAAGAAATCCTAGGAAAGAAAGAGACAAAAATGGGAGAAGGCCATTATATTAATTATGGTTTTATGGTTGATTATGCTATCTAGATATGTAAATTAATTATGGTATATCAATTAGGGTCCAACAACAAATAGGAAATAATAACAAATTAACAAAAGACAACAAACTAATTAGGGTTAATTTACTGATTTCCTTTGGTGAGCTATTTAACTTAATTATTGAAGATGAAAGAGGGAAAACTGAGGGAACAAGCCTAGAAAATGTCATTGTAGGTGTTGAAGTTTCTTGCATTAAAGATGAGAGATGTAACAAACATCATGTTGATGTGTTTTCACCCATCAAATAGAGACCCTTTTTTTTCTTCGAACTTGGAAAGTTCCAAATATATTCAAATCTTAATCGTGAAGACCCAACAAGTTTGCAATCAACTTTAGTTTTGCATTTATTCATCGTGAAAGTCTAACGAGGATAGTTTCTCTTTGAAAAAAAAGAGAAGGAGAAGAAATGATACTAAAAGAATGAAGCTTCTTATGTCTATCTTCTCACTAAATAGCCCTATGTCTAAGCTCAATCCAACATCTTACAGAATTGAAAACAAATGTCAAATGCTCAAGATATCACCATTTTCCCTCCTCCACTTGCCAATTTATCCCTCCTTTTTGAAATATTGACTAAGTATTACTAGTATACTCTCACATTCCTTACTCTCCTCTTCATAATTAGTCATTTCTCTCTTTCTAATCTACTCTCCATACTTAGACATTTTTCCAATCTTCCACACCATTTCCATACTTAACCTATTCCATACTTAGCCATTTCTATGCTTAGCATATTTCCATTTTATTAGGGACCTAACCTCCCTAACCCCTCATGTGGGTAGAATAATATATTTTCTATGTAATAAAAGCCAATATTAATAAGGCCTTGTAATAAGGAAGAATAAGTCAAATGTAAGAAGACGTAATAGAAGCTTCCGCTTCTAGAAGATCTTCCTCTAGATTGTTTTTGTGGTAGATAGATTTAGTATAAATAGGAGTCGATGGAATGAGAAGTTTTGTCTTGAGAATTATTGTAATAGAGTGTTGCTCTACTGGAGGTTGTCCTCTCGAAGAGGCAAGTGAACATTGTTTCCTATCAATAAATGTATTATTTTGGTGTTGTGGTTGTTGTAGGAAAATTCCTCTGCAGGCAAGTGAATATCCTCTTGGATCCTAAACCCCTATTACCAATACAAAAAGATGCTAACATTGGAAACTAACATTCCTTTAAATGCAGTTAAACTAGTCAAAGGGAAAAAAGGAAGAAAGTATAATGTACCTTTTTCTGAAGCGTGTCCTCGCTTAGTCCAGGTTGAACTTGATCTTCAAGCCCTTTAATGAGATCTGCAATCCAATAGACAACAAAGATAATGCATGCTTCCTATTCTACCAAGATTACTTTAAACTAAATTTATGAACAAAAGAAATGCCTATGCAATCATACACAAACTTGAAGGAAATAGGCCAAGCATATATTAATGAGAACATTACAAGGCACTTACAATTTGTAGATGCAGTTGTAGCAACCTCTCCAAGTTCTCCTTGTCTATCCCCTTGCTTGAAAGATCCACGATCAGAATGACAATACTTTTTGTTGATATTCTCCTCCTCTTCTCCATGAGAATGCCTTCTTTTACAGGCTTTGAGAGGCTCAACCACCTTAGTTATCTTTGGGATAAGTTGAGGATATGACTCCATCAATTGTGGTATCTCCCTTAAATGCAGCCTAAAGCTTGGATTTGAGTCGAACCAACTCGGATCATTTCTAGATGTCCTTAAAGATAAAGGGGGGTTTCTTCCCATGATTCTATCAACCAATCGATGCTCCCTCAAAATTGGCAATAGAGCATTGTAGAATTCCATGCTAGGTGGACAAGGAGCGCTAGTTCTCCCTGCATGTGAGCAAGGGAGCGTTGATCTTCCAAAAGTTCGTTAAGATGACCATTTATCAAGGAAAAATATTTTTCTAAGCTTGCCAAATAATGTGTTTTCCTCTTATAACATGTCTTAGAGGAAGTATCAAGTGTCTCTATGGTGTCGTTCGCAATTTGACATATGCAAAACAAAAATGTGACATTTACGACACTTGCGGCAAAAGTGCGACACTTACGACACTTGCAATAATGATAATGAGACATTATCGAAGTGCGAGGTCAAAAGACAGAAGCTGATGATTGAAGCATTTTGTAGCTTTTTTAAGATAGGGTATGGAGTTGAAGAAGCTGGTAGAAGCTACAAAAACCCATAAAAAAAAAGTTATCATATGTTTCAAACCCAAGGTAGGTATACCTATGCTTGAGTAACAAAGGACTTAAGGTATTGCCACCAACAAATACACTGCAGATCCATGATGATATTGACTAAGGGTATATCCACCAAGGATACAATGTGGATCTATACCTCCATGACATGAACTAATCATAGCCACGAGAAATACACAGTGGATCTACGAGATGATAAAACATAGCCACGGACCAATACAATGTGGATATGTGACAATATATCGGCATGATCAAAAGATCTCCTTTGCAGCATGGGGAAAGAAGATAACAGAGTGAATTCTCAACCCAGGCTCTTCATACCAATCCCGATGTGGTACGAATCTAGCTGTGTGAATAGATTTTTTGGTGTCGAACATGGTAGAAACCACTTGATTACCAGTCATTGAGGTAAACTGTTAACAAGTGCGAGAGACTTCACTAGTGATGTCAATGACTCCCAAGGTACCCTAGTACAATCCAACGAATGTGAATAAATCAGTTGAAGTCAAACATTCATAGAATCACCCGATCAAAGGTCAATGATGTAAACCTATTGTCAGAGGTGAGGAGGCCTGCCATTGAGGCATGCAGGTCCCAAGGTACTAATTGGTTTATAAGTCTAATTTTCGTATGATGTGTTGAAGTCGACAGGAAAATACTCGTCAAAGTAGGGCCTTGATATATCCCTCTTCATCGACATGAAACTGACATAGAGATGTAATATGGTGAATCAAATGAGTATGGACTGATACAGGTATTGAAATTGAAAATTTGTGATGGTTGAATCTCGAGGTGGATATTTACCTTGAACACTGAGGCACAACATGAATTGGTAGTATAAACATAACAAGGACCAAAACATAATGCAGTGGATGCTGTGACATTCGTTGGGTGACCCAAATGAGTGGAAAGACTCATAGGATTGGTTTAGTGCAGAGGTTCAATGGATTATCCAAGTGTTCAAAATGCAAGTGGAAACAATGTGTCATGTTCAAGGGCGACTGTAAGAGTGACTTGTGACAATTCTAAAAGATAACTTGGATTACTTCAATTTTTTTCCCCCATCCAGATAGACGAGTACCTCTTTTTTCTTTTACAAGCTCGAGGAGCATAACACATGCTCGATATAACTCACCTTCGATAAGTCCCTCTTCCTTTGTTTAACGAACTAGAAGAAGTAAGGGTTCGGTCCCATGTGGGCCCTTCAATGTGTGATTTTAGGTAGTCCAGAGAAGGAAAAATCGATGGTTTTTCATGTTTAAAGAGTTTGAAAAGAACTTAAAGGAGACTCCACGATTGTCCTTTTTCGTAATTTTAGTCTCTGAAGTTCAAAAAAGAGATAAATTTCTACTCAGGAGATGCCCTTTCAAAACCTTTTAAATGAGTGTGAAAGGAAGTGAGATCACTCGACAATATTTTCATGTTTAGAGAGTCTGAAAAGAGCTTAAATGCGACTCTAGGGGGTTCCTTTTTCATGTAACCTTTACGAGTCCGAAAAAAGTGATAAAAGTATACTTAGTTACATTCTCATGTTTTTTCGAGCACGAGAAAGAACAAAGATTGTGCTCGTTCAGTGTTACAAGGTTGTTGGAAAGATACCTCTTAAAAACCTGCAAATATAGACAATTATGGGCCTAGAGCATTAGTGACTCCTCAAAAAGATTAAAAAAACCCAAAAAACTTTATTAGTGAGAAATAGAAAAACTCAACCCTATCAAATAGTAAAATAGGTTAAGAATTTCATTTACCAATTTATTTTTACCAAATTCTTCTAACTTTGGAGTTTTCCACCTTTGGAGGGAGATTTTCGAGCTGTGAGTATGGGAATTGTGATCAACCATTTTCGATTCCGTCTAGACTATGTTGGTCAATTTGCCTTTCCAATCATTTTTCATGGTTTAGTTTTGTGTTTTAGCTCATTTTTAGGTTGTTATGGGCTCCTTAGGAAGCCCTATACACCAAACTAGATCGACGCTCCCTCAAAGGGATGCGGGGAGCGTCGATCGAGATATCAGCACCCTGATGCACATGCCTAGGGAGTGTTAGCGCTATGTGGTTAGACTTAGGGGAGCGTTGGCACATAATCAAATTTTTTGTTGCATTTAGGGCTGGAAAGACAATGTTTTTCCATAAAAAGTTGACTAAAGATGTGTAATTGGTTGTATTTGTATATTGCACAGATCATATAGCCATGATTGAATGGAAGGAACGTGAACACGAGTTCGACAACATCGCCGCTTTGAAAAACCCTCAATCAAGGGTCGCTTCGAGAAATTGTGGTCTACTCAAGAACATCAAACTGCAGAATATGAGGAAAGAGGTATTATTCCTTGAGTACCTGATTAGATTGTGGGATGATGCCAAACAAAGATTTCATATTGGGCCACATATGCTCGAGATTGAGCTTGAAGATGTGTATTTTTTGATCGGCCTCTCAAAGGGAGGGGATCCTATCCTTTTGTCTGGACATCGAGAAACTCCTCAACCCACTAACGCATATGTTGTTGAGCACTGTATACCAAGATCTTGATTGGTCGGTGGATGAATCGTGATAAAAGATGTGAGGGATTTGGCATTGAGATTGATCCTATTCGCCATTACCAAATTGCCAGGTAGTACCAGTGCTCATCTAGCTTTGAAATATCAGATGTCATACGCTCTACAATGTGTGGAGCCTAGGTTGTTTAACTAGAGTGCGGGGTTCGTTCGGAATGTAAAGGTACAAATCTCAAAGTGTAGGATAGGTAGGCAAAAGTAGTTTGGATACAACTATTTCTTAGTTTCATTCTTTTTGGGGCGAGTACCCCAGATGCAGCCACAGGTTACATCGATAGAACTACCTCCAACTGAGCCACAAATGGATATATGGAACATTTTTTCCCCAAGATTGGGGAACGAGCCCTCAACATTTAGGTTTACAGCTGATTTCTTCGCTTGGTGGAGGAGACAACTGGTTTTTATCGAGGATTTTCCATATGCGACTTGGTGCTGCCCGAGGGCATTAAATTTTATATAGGGGATGTGTCAGGTACCAAACCAAACCTTGTCATGTGTTTTTGATTTTTTTATTTTATATTGTTTTATGTGTACAAAGAGGGATCTAAAAAAAAAATTGTTTCATCATGCAGACAGAGGCGCATCACGTCTGACAGAGATGCCGACACTAGGGTGTCATGGGGACATGCATATAGCAGTGGAGCACGAGGTTGCAGTGGGAGGAATTCCAAAGGTTGAGAGGAACCTCTGAGGGTTTACCATGGGCATCCCACCTCTCAGAAGGCGAGATGTGCCTCTCCCTTTGCAATGACATACAATAGGAGTTCCTAAGAGTTTGAACCACTTACTCCGACAAGTGGCTCATGCAATCGTTTTCTTCTCGGAGCACAATGTGATACCGGAGGACTAGGATCCTCAGTATATTTTATAGTCTTTCATGATGATATCATGGGCATGAGAGCCCATATTTTTCCCTATTATGTACTTTTTATGTAAACAAACTTTTTCTATCACGCATTTATATATAATCCGAGTTTTGTGGTACCTATTGATGTTACAGTTTATCTTATGTGATGTTTTAATGTACATGTGATTCATGTCTTTTTACAAAAGTTTTATCTATGTCCAATATACCGATCCAAAATATAATTTGCTAACGAATCCAACATTGTGTTGATTTCTCTCGGTATATGTCTATATTGTATAAATTCAAACAATCTTTTGAGATGACGAACTCTTAGGTGGAGGTGTAGTAAGACAAGGTTGTGAATGGCATAAACCCGATTAAGATGACAAACCACTAGTCGAGAATCTAGGTTGATAATGAGATGAGATATATCTAGAGAGGAGGCTTCGGTTAAGAGTCCGAGTACATAATTATATTATGCCACATTATTGGTTTCCGATCCTAGGAAAATTCCTCCTGAACTCACCAACTCATCAGAGTGGTAAATAACCCAAGCTGCATAAGCAATGTTCTGGTTGTGTCGACTAGCGCCATCCACAAACCCGACAAAGATGGGAAAGGGAGATGTCATTTGCGCATGCAATTACAAGACAAAGTATAAGAAACTAAGACAAAACTCGTACACGCAAGAGAAAAGACACACCAAATCAAAAGTATATAGTACAATAGTGTACAAAGCACACATGCCAGACGTTCTATGCATAGTACTTCTTGAGGTAAAACCCATTTTGGGGCTCACCGAGATATATTCCATCGTAGTCAACTAACTTGTAGGCACCTCTATGCAATACACATTTTATGATATAAGGTCCATGCCACAGAGGTTCAAACTTCCTTGTCCCCAACGTATCATGAGCTTGGTCATAAACGAGGACTAGGTCTCCTTCTTCAAAAGTATGAGGTTGAATGGATTTGTCATATTGACTCTTCATTTGTTTTTGATACGTCTCATTAACGAGAGCAACATCGCGACATGTTTCGTCCAACTTGGTTAAATACAGGAATCATTCCTCTTCAGCAGAGGTGTGAGGCATGAGTTCTATGGTGAGTTTCAATGAAGGGATCTCACACTCGATCGGTAACACTGCTTCTACACCATATACCAACTGGAATGGAGTGAATCCAGTTGCAGTTTTCACAGAAGTGTGGTAGGCCCAGAGTGCAAAGAAAAGTTTCAAGTGCCAAGAGGTTTTGTTTGTCCCCACCATACATTGGAGCATGGTATTTATGACTTGGTTGATAGCTTCAAATTGTCCGTTTTCTTGAGGATAATAGGGGGATGAGTTTTCTTGGAGAAAACCCAACTTGACGTGCAATTCACTCATCATCTGGTTTTGAAAATGTGAGCCGTGATTAGTGACAATGGCTTGTGGGACACCAAAGAAAGTGATGATGTGGTTAAAAACAAAGAGTGTTGCAGTACGACCATCATTAAGAAATGTGGGCATAACCTCAACCCATTTAGTGAAATAATCAACGGAAACGATAATATAACAGTGCCCCCCAAATGAGGTATTATTACATTGCATAAAATCAATGCCCCATTTGGCGAAGGGGTCGACAATGACAATGGGATGTAGCGGAGCAGGGTGGGTACGTTCTTTTTTCTAAAAAAACTTGACAGGGTGGGCATCGTTTGACAGCCTCAATACAATCTTTGAAGATGGAGGGCCAAAAATAACCGACACATAAGGTTTTCTGGGTTGTAGCCATCCCATAAAGATGATCACCACAAGCTTCAAGGTGACAGTCATTCAAAACACGTTCAACCTCATAGTGGGTTAAACAATGTCATAGCTTAGTATTAATACCACGACGATACAAAGTGTCACCGATGATAAGGTAGCGTTTAGAATGGTGGCGAATACGATGACGTTCGTCACAGGAAATATCGGGCTGGAAACGTTGGGTTTGAATATAGAGAAGAATATCTCCATACCAAGGGTCTGACATTCTAATGAGGAACAAAGATTCATCGGGAAGAGAATCATTGGGCTCAGTATCTTCATCAACATAGGGAAGATCGCAGCTGAGTTCCACAAAACTCGAGATCAAATTCTTGAAGAATAACGATCCATTTGGAATACTTTCCCCCAAGGACTTGATGTGTAAGGATATGGTGCATGGGGTTAGAGTCCGCAATGAACATGGTAGTGCGTAACAATATGTAATGGAGAAATATCTGGACGATAATGACGTCTGCGAGAGCTAACTTCTCAGCGAGTGAATATCGAAGCTCAGGACCAGATAGACTCTTTCTCAGATAGTAGATCACATGTTCGTCACTGTTAGGATCCTCTTGAACTAGCACCATAGAAATAGTGGAAGTAGAGGCAGCCAAATAAAAGATACAGTCTCGTGCATAATTCAGAGGATGCAAGAGAGGTGTGTGAGTTAATGCGTTTTTAAGAGCATCAAAAGAGCGTTGAGCAGGGGTGTCTTTCTGCAACAACCTCATAAATCGTTTAGTGAGTTCGACAAAATTACATATAAAATGATGAAGAAAGTTTGATTTCCCTTGCAAACTTTGTAGTTGTGTTAGGTTGTTGGGAGGGGGTAAAGCGAGAATAGCTTTGACTTTCAAGGGATCCACCCTAATCCCGTCTTTAGAGATGACGAATCCGAGGAGTCAACATGATTCGACAACGAAGATGCATTTGTGAGGGTTCAAACGGATATGGTAAAACTAGCATCGAAGAAAAATGGCTCGTAAATGACCAATATGGTCTTGTTGAGTAGACGAATGAGCATGTAAAACATCGAGGTAAGGTTCCACAATATGTTTGATATCATGGAAAGCATACAACATGGCCCACTAGAAAGTAGCACCAACATTTTTAAGGCCAAAGGGTAGCTTCCGATAAGAGAATGTCCCCCAAGGGAAAATGAAGGTTGTCTTATGTTGATCAACTGGTAAAATATCTATCTGGTTATACCCTGAGAATCCATCCATGAAGGAAAATATAACGTTGCCAGTGCAATTATCGATGATTTGGTCGATAAAGGGTGTTGGGTAATTGTATTTTGGACAAGCCTTGTTGAGATCCCTATAATCGACACATACACAAATGGTTCATTGTTTCTTAGCAACCAGAACGATGTTAGAAACCCATTCCGTCAAGGGGACATGATAGATAAATCCAGACTTCAACAAATTTTCAACTTCTGCCTTTATGGCCACGGTTTTCATAGGATGAACCGGGCGAAGTTTTTTTTGTACAGGTTTAACACCTAGATAAGTTTTGATCTCATGCACAACGATTGATGGATCGATCCCCGACATTTCTTCATAACTCCAAGCGAAGACATCACAAAATTATTTGAATAAAGTGGTGTAAGCTTCCACTTCCTCGGGCGAACAATTAGCACTGAGATGAACATTTTACATAATACCTTCTTTGATCAAAATTTCTATAGAGATGGTAGAAGAGATGTTTCCTAAATTCCCCTCAAAAGTAGTATCCCGGGTAAGGATAGGAGATTGGGGAGAATCGACAATACCAGGGGGAAAGATAGAGTGTATATATTTCTCAATTTCATCTAGACTAGGGAGAAAAAATGAACGATGATGGTTGTCATCCCAAGGTACCTCGTCGATACTAAACATTTCCATAATAGATTTGTCTGATGGAAAAATCCGTAGGATGTAGTCGAAAGCAGAGGATAAGGAATCCAACCAAGATGACAATGAATAAGTGTTGGATGACAACAAATGTTGGTCGTCCAACGAGGGAGAGGTGGATTGGATAACATCGTATGAAGCCTCAACATGACTAAGTGGCATAGTGTCACCTAGTACATCGAATTCCAAAGTACTAGGCATAACCCAAGGATCAAATGATTCGTAAGATTGATATGCCATAGTCGAGATCATATTGATCATGGTGATGTGTTGTGAGGTGGGAGGAAGTGGTGCATGGAAAATACCCATAAGATAAGAGTATTTTAAAAGAATTAGACCGACACTTTAATAAGTTATCGTAGTATCTCCCAAGAAAGGAATATTGTTGGTGGCAGGAGTGTGAGTGTTGGGGGTGCAGTTATCTAACTGATCGATAGTGACAATTTTACCTTGATAGGGGAATTATACACATCGAAACACCGATGAAGCGACAAGAGTGATGGCACAAAACCAACTTTTTCCTAATAACAAGTTATAATCAAGGTGAGCATCAACTACCTCTACATCGACATAGACAGTCTTACCGCCCAATTGAACAACTAAGGATTGCAAGAGTTTGTGAGGACGAAAATCTCGCCCATCGAATGCTCATAACATTGTAGGGGATTGATTAAGCGCAGGTGATTTTAATCCTTTCCAACAAGCTAATGACATGACGCAAGTGGAAGCTCTCTCATCTATTATGGTACGATGAATGTGTTGGTTTTGAACAACCACATCGATCTAAAAAGCAAGATGGTGAGAAATTCTTGACTTGAAGTTATCAAGGTTAACCATGATATTATTTGATGACTCAGGATCGATTGCGCCGATGGAGACCAAGAGTGTTCTATGTTGAATTGGACAATGTTGTAGAACTTTAAGAGCATACATAGCACATGATGCTTGAGCCAAATCTTCAACAATGTTGTAGTTTTGGGCAGCATGTGAACTAGGATTAAAAGTCGATTTGCGAATGGTGCTCTTGGGAGGGCGTAAAATAGAGTCGAAAGTGAGTTTTTTGAATATGAAGTGATCCAAATGGAGGACTAACAGTGGCAGGAGATGGATCTAGTGGAGTACCATTACTGACCTTCTCTTTATCAAGTTTAGTCGGTGTGTCATACATTGTGGTGCGAGTGGTTAAATCGATCCCATTGAACATATAAATATGAGCACTTGACGAGGCTTCCACACTAGGAGGATGACTGGGATTGCCCCCTGCCGGAGGGGCAGGGGCTTGAGAAACCATGGACTGTTGCTGAGGAAAAGGTTGTGTTAACACAACGGTTTGGGAATTCCCTTTGAAATGTTTTGCAAATTTGTCGTGATGAGGACAGTGTTGGGTGTAATGATCATCACCACAAATGAGACATGAGAATTTCAGTTTTCCCTATAGTTGTTTTTCAGGAGCAGGTGGAGTTTGTGTTTTTATATTTTCATTATTATTATTATTATTATTATTGGGTTTATTTTTCGTTTTCTTCTTCCCCCAGATTGTTGTGAAGAGGTAGATTGAACTACATTCACCTCAGATATTTGAGTTGGGGTGGGGGGGGAGTAGAGGAGAGTGAAGTTGAACCGGTGATGGGTGCATAAAAAAAATGATTATCCGAGCCGAATTACTGTGATGAAGATTGAGTTTTGATGGCACCGATGACTCCATCCACGTGAGCCATGGAATATGGTTTGGATGGATCGGTGGACGTACGGGGAGCATTTGGTATCAACTTATACAATGTACCTAATTGGGAATAAACCAAATCCAAGTATTGAGCATGAGCAATGGCTTCTTCCTCAATGACAATATCACCAATGGCAATGTCACAAGCAATTGGGGGTAAAAGAGATTTAGTAAACTATTCGACCAATAACTAGTCAGGAATGGTCGCTTTAATCAAAATTCGCCATCATCTCTCCTCATGAATGTGATCAGAGATATGTACGAAGTTTGTTTGACGAAGTGAGGTTAAGAGTTCTGTACCAGTCTCATAACGGATGGGTAATTGAAAATGCGTAATAAAAGCCATAGCTAGAGAGTTGAAATATTGAAAGGTACCATGTTGAAGTTCAATGTACCATTTGGCTGCGGAGCCTGTGAGTGTGCATTGTAAAATATGCAACTGTATAGAATCATCCATCAGTGAGTTTGATGAACACCATAGATGAAATGTCATAACATGGTTTTTCAGGTCTTCGCCAGGTTTACTGTCAAATTTAGGGATGTCAGAAGGTAATTTAGAAGGAATTATCGGCCATAAAGGAAAATATAATATGGGATCATTTGTCAACCGGGACAATTCTGGTAGATCTAGTGTGGCGAGGAACGATAGTTGTCAGTTAACTTGAGGGTGATACTGGTGCGACATGGGGACACCAGTAGGGACATAAACTAGTTGAGGTGGATAATTGTATGCAACAAGCCCTCCCATATATGGTTGTTTTTGGTCGGTATAGGCATGATTCGATTGTTGTTGAGGAATGTTCATGAACAGAGGGAAACCCAGTTAGTTCTGAGGAGGATAAGTTGGTTGATTAGGTTGTGGGGGATAAACAGTCTACCCTTGAGGAGGGTAAACATTATGTCCCCATGGAGGGTAAACAATTAACCCTTTGGGAGGATAGGATTGTTGTCCTTGAGGACCCTAGGTTTGATTTGGAACACCTAGATAAGGTTTTTCAAAATATAATCCAGAAGGAACATGATTTGGTACTCCTCCTTGTGGGTTATGGTATGATGGCCCTCCTAGGTAAGGTTGATGAAACATACCTCCTTGGGGTGCTCCCCAAGATTGTGAAGGGTTTCCAACAAAAGGGGGTTGCCCCCCTACCATAGGTTGAGTGAAAACTGGGGTTTGACCAATAAAATGGGGTTGTCCCTTGACGGGTATGTGCAAGGGTGGTTGTCCCCCAGGAGGTTCAAGCTCGCTAGATAATGGTTGCCCCCCAGTTGGAATTTGTCCCGTAGTTGATTATGTGTGTATGGAAGGGTTCTACATTCTCTGATGTATAGGTGTTCCAACAGGATTCTGTGGAACATAAGGAGCTGTAATATGAAAAGATGTAGCGGTGGGAGTAACGGTCGAAGTACCTTGTGTATGATTAGGCATTATGTATCCAATGTTATGTTGGATTTGTGTTGACGTAGAAACAATATTGACTACTTGTTTGATGGGACAGTCAATAGTATGATTGGACGGTCCTACCTTGACAACAACAGAGGCAAGAGGGTCAAGAGGGTCAAGAGGTGGTCGACTAAAGTTGAAATGTTCGTAAAGATCGCGTCCCGATGGAATTCTCCATATGGAACGAACATGTGTCTATTGTGGATTTACCATGCCATCAAGACAAACATGAGTCGTGTACTCATCATAATCATGTTGTGTGTCTTCCATCTGCGTTTCAGTGTATGGCCTTAACGACGGATGAGGATCTTCCTCTTCTATTACATTACTGAACGAGTCCAATCAAACAAGGAGTGTCTCGATAGGACCTTCTGACACATGGATAGTATGAGGAATGGGATCCTCAATCATAACCAAGGCACTTTCAGGATTTTCTAACAAAGGAGTAGCAACGCTCCCAACGTCTAAGCGATTTTCTACCTCTTCACAATAAATGTCTTCAAGTGAATTAGGAGGTAAGGGTTCGTAGCCTTCCGAAGGAAACCCTTGCATCCTACATGATCTATGAAGATCTTTATCATCTATAGTCTCAATCTTGAAAAATGATTAAGTAAACAAACAACACACGCTACAAATCTAGAAGAACCAACAAGCAAACAAAACCTTCTCTCATTGACCGTACTAGTTGGTGATGAAATCCAACATCGCATGATCAAATTGAGAAGGGGATAGGATATGAGCGGGTGGAACAATTACATTGATGACCTGATTAATCAAATTACTCCTTGGTGCAAGCTTCCACACAATAATCGTGGATTTACCCTCCAAGGAGCTCGAGTGAGTTTGACTAATGTTCATTCCAGGTACATTGAAAACTTCCCTTCACCATCACCTTGTGTGAGGACCCTAAATATTATGGCTACTAAGGAAACCAACTCGCAGTAAGCCTCTGGGAGGGTACAGTCGACAGTCCAGTCCGAATGTATGGGTAGGATAACAAGTCTGAAATCCTTCAAGAGAACTGAGGATAAGTGGATCAATATAACTCCAGAGGACCTCGAATGGATTCGAAATTAACGAAGCACCGAGACCAAATGAAGAAATTTGGACCTCAAGAAGAACCCCCAAAATACGATCTTACTACTATGAATGGTTAAACCTTGAAGGGATAATCTTCGTTTCTCTCACGAACACGACCTCGTGCGTAACCCCTGTGTGAGAGGGGGATCCTGCTATGCTTATAAGAAAATTGGATTTACTCTCCCTATCGCAAGATGCTAATTTTGTTTTGAATGTTTTGGAGATTTATATTCATAGCCTAATCCAAAGCGCTAATCCTAGTCTAATGTTGGTGGAAGAATCTAAAAAGAAAAAGTTTCTAGATCGATTTTTAATTAGCGTTTATTTTAGTGGTTGTTTTTTACTCAGAGGTGAATGAGAGTGAAACTAATGATGTTACGCCTAGAATCCCAAAGAAGTAAAAAAATGATAAGAAAATGTTCCGATGAACTTCTATTTATGGGAAGGAGAAGATTTTTCTTTCTTTCACTACCAAACACAAGAATGCAAACATTTCATGCAATTGTTTTCAAAAAGAATCCATCGCAGTGTTAAATCATTCAGAATTTGTTTCTAGTATCCAAAAACCAATCGTAAAAAGTATCATTTCGTTTGATCATGAATGTGAATTGATTTGGTTTAATGTTTCTTATGCCAATAAAAAGATTTCACTATTGCAACTTTTAGACAATGGGAAGCAAGAATCACACAAACAAAAAGGCACTCTCACAACAATCAATAAAAAAAAATAAACTAAAATTTCCAAAAACAACACCAAAAACAACAAAACACACTTGAGAACTTTTCTTGGAAAGATATGAAGATCAGAGACCAATTAAAACAGTAAAGAGATCCTTGAGTTTCCTTGTAATAATCTTCAATCGATCAAATGAACGAAAAAGTATCAAAATGAACCCAAAATCTTGAAGAGAAAGTGTGATTTTGTAACAAGGAAAATACTTGTAAAATCCAAATAAAGATAAAAAATTATTAAAAGAAGTAGGTTGCAGGTTTGACAGAAGACACAAGCTGACAGAACAAGTCCTAAGCTATAACAAAAACCCAAAAAATTACACCCACAATTTTTCAAAATGGAGAAAAATCGACACTCTGGTTATATCAACACCGGAGCACTACAACGCTCCCTAAATCACTGTAGGGGAGCATCGATCAGAAAATCAACACCTTGGTTGTAAAGGGAGAAGGCACGGGTTTTTGAGAAAGAAAAAGATCAACCCAGAAAATGAAAAACTCAGGAAGTTTGATCAACAATTTGTGTGAGACAACTTCAGGACTGACAAAAACTGTATAAAAGAAAAAAATTACAGCAAACAGTATCTGAATATGAGCAAAGGCTAAGAAGAAACCAAAACAGAAAGCTTCATCCCCCAGTGGAGTTGTCAATTTATGTTGTAAGAAAATTCCCCTGTGGAAAAGTGAATATCCTCTTGGATCCTAGACCTCTATTACCAAGATAGAAAGATGCTCGCTTAGTCCAGGGTGAACTTGATCTTCAAGCCCTTTAATGAGATCTACAATCCAATAGACAACAAATACAATGCATGCTTCCTATTCTACCAATATTAGTTTAAACTAAATTTATCAACAAAAGACAAGCCTATTCAATCATACACAAACTTGAAGGAAATAGGCCAAACATATATTATTGAGAACATTACAAGGCACTTACAATCTGTAGATGCAGTTACAACAACCTCTCCAAGTTCTCCTTTTCCAACCCCTCGCTTGAAAGATCCACGATCATAATGACAATTCTTTTTGTTGATGTTCTCCTCCTCTTCATCATGAGAATGCATCCTTTTATAGGCTTTGAGAGGCTCAACCACCTTAGTTATCTTTGGGATAAGTTGAGGATATGACTCCATCAGTTGTGGTATCTCCATTAGATGCAACCTAAAGCTTGGATTCGAGCCAAACCAACTTAGAACATTTCTAGTTGTCCTTAGAGATAAGGGGTATTTCTTCCCGTGATTCTCTCAACCAATCGAAGCAACCTCAAAACTGGAAACATAGCGTTGTAGCACTCCTTGTTGGGTGGACAAGGAGCACTATCTCTCCCGGCATGTGAGTAGGGGAGCGTTGATCTTCCAAAATTTCATTAAGATGACCATTTCTCAAGGAAAAATATTTTTCTAAGTTTGCCAAATAATGTGTTTTCCTCTTTTAACATGTCTTAGAGGAAGTATCAAGTGTATCTATGGTGTCGTTTGCAATGCGACATATGCATAACAACAATGTGACATTTACGACACTTGAGACAAAAGTGTGACACTTGCAACACTTGCGATAATGATAAAGGGACATTATTGAAGTGATGAATTTTGACGTGTAACAGTGATTTCATCTATTGTGTAGTTCCATTATTATTCTTTGCAATATTTTTGTTTTCGGCTATTATAATAGATCTATTACCTTACAAGTGGTATCAGAGCACTTTCCTTGGCAAAACATTGTGGGTTATTTTTTTCAGGGTAGAGACATATTCCGACATATTAAAGATACAAATATCTTTCGTTCAATGCATAAACCCGCGGTCAAGGAAGCATACACACATGCACTACAAGTGGTACTTAAGAACACATTATTGAACACCCTTGTAACCCTTGTTGGTGTCCCTTCGAGTGGTAGCGCATCATACAACACCTGTATATGGATCAACCTAGATATCTTGAAGCCCTCTGTAGATAAACCAATCGATCGCCTGACTGTTATAGTGTCACCGAGAACAACACTCAGGAATATACTCTCTTGTACCTAGGTAGTTGGGTAGTATGGATAAGGGCACAATCTAGCCTCCTTAGCTGGTTCCCTGAGATATTGGGCCGAGTACTATTGTTGGACCCTGCACATATATCAAAGAGATATAAAATAGGTAAAACCTTTGTTTGTGGAAACCATGAATACCCTAACCCTTGGGAAAGAAACCAAAACAGAACAAACAATATCTATTTCCGTGCAACTTTACCTCCTGCATTCTAGTTGCGAAATTACTACACATTTTTTCCTGTTAAGAATTTGGGCCTTTCAACACTACAATATTCTTCAGATCAAAGTATATCTTCATAGTAGTCTGGATCATGCCTGCACCATTATTTGAGCGCTATCCTATTGGATTCCTCTCTTCTCCCTAATCGTAGGCATGCCTATCATTTTTCAGCCAATTTTGTTTTCTCGTGGACTCGACCCCTTTTGGCCCCCTTATTTGGGACTTACCCTATTGGATTCCCCTCGTTTCCCTGATCATTGTGATATTCTTCACCTATAACCCATTTTATGTGTGGTCCCACCCACTCCTTTCTGTTCCCCCCCTTCATCATGGGATACACCTGTAGCCAAGACCTTGAAGCTCGCCTCAATACCTTGTCATTTGATTTTGCAAAGGCCCAGAAGGAAGTGTGGCAACTCAGTGCCAATGTTACCACCATTAATAAAAAAATGCATTCCACCATATATGCAAAAATCGAAACCCTGAAACAAGAACTCTCTACCCATCTTGAATCCTTTGCTTCCCAAATCTGTGCCAAGCTGAATATTACTAGAGACCTTACCTCCTTTGACCCACCTTTTCACCCTGAAGTTGAAACTTCCTCCAATTCCCATACTTTTTAGCCCCATCACTTTTGACATGACCTACACCTTCCATGAGTGGATGTGAACAAATTTAATGGCTCGGATCCCATCAGCTCGGTAACTAAAATGGAACACTATTTCTCTTTGTATGACATTACAGATGATTTGGCCAAACTACGGTATGGTGTTCTCCATCTAGATCAAGAACATTGGCAATGGTGGAAGTGGAGAAAAAATGCCTGCCAAGGGTATGTGGCTTGGACACAATTTGTTGCAGATATTTATGAATGCTTTGACATTGACACCCACCATTTAGGCTGTTTGAAAAAGTTGAAACAATCTGGCACAATGGAAGACTTTCTAGCTTCTTTTGAGCGATTGAATTTCCATACAGAGGGCATGTTTGATTTTTTTTTTCTTCTAAGAATGCTTTATCAGTGGCCTCAAGGAGGAGATCCATGCCCATGCCATCATGGTTCGCCCCCATTGTTGGGTGGAATCTACTAAAAGAGATAAGGAAGCATAACAGGTTGTCTCTTCTCAAACTAGAAAAACCTCATTTATTCCTTGCCCTAACCAATCGCTCCTGCTCCTCCTTCCACTCCACTAAAGATCTAGAAATTTCCCCAGGAAGAAATGGTTGATTGAAAACTCAAGGGCCTTTGTTATAATTATGATGAAAAATACTTTTATGGGAACAAGTGTAAGGAACAAAATCTTTTTATGGCCATCTTTGAGGATGCTTATGAAGAAGAGGTCAAGGTTCCCCTTGTGGTCGAGTCACTTGAACCCACTGACCTGACTCCACTCTCAGACCCCCCAGAAGTTGAACCAGTCATTTCCATGAATGCTCTCACTAGCTTTTCTGCTCCCCAAACCCTCAAGATAATTGGTTACATTAAGCATCGAAAGGTCATCATCCTCGTTGATAGTGGAAACACCCATAATTTTATTCATCGTCGCATTTCCCAAGAAACTGATTGTTATATATGAGCAGTCAACAACTTTCAAATCACGATTTCCAATGGCAAGTCCATGAAATGTCGGGGGTGTTGTGAAAATGCATGTCTCCAAATTGGTCAGTACCACATGAAATCTCATATATTTGCTATCGACATGGATGTTTGTGACATGGTGTTGGGTGTCGAATGGTTAAGGACTATGGGCTCCATTCTCATGGATTTTAAGGAATTAACCATGCAATTCAACCATGAGGGACAACAGTTTAAGTTCCAAGGAATCATAGAAGGTTCCCCTGAGATCACCAGTTCCCATCGCATGGAAAAGCTCCTCAAAAAAGGTCATTCTGACATTATTGCACAACTCCATTCCATTCAATCCACTGAGACACCTTTTGTGCATCATGACCTCCAATCCATCCTCTCCAAACATCAAGCTATTTTTTCCACTCCCTAGGAACTTCCTCCTTCCCATGGTGTTCATGATCATTCCATTCCCCTTGTCCCCAACAACCTTCCTCCCAATGTTCGTCCCTATCGTCATCCTTTTTCCTAGAAAAATTAAATTGAGAAAATTGTTCAAGAATTGCGTGTTGCATGCGTTATCCATCCTAGTACTAGCACCTATTCTTCTCTTGTCTCATAGTACTTAAGAAATAAGGCTCTTAGAAAATTTGTCTTGAATTTCGAGCCCTCAACAAACTCACCATCAAAGACAAATTTCCCATTGTTGTCATTGATCATCTCTTCGATGAATTAAGTGGTGCTTAGTTCTTTACTAAACTTGATCTTCATTTTGGCTACCACCAGATATGTATGAAAGAGGCAAACATTCCTAAGACTGCATTTCAAACTCATTAGGGCCACTATGAGTTCTTGGTCATGTCATTTGTCTTGTGTAATGCTCCCTCCACTTTCCAAAGCTTCATGAATAATGTCTTTTGTCCTTTTCTCCGTCATTTTGTCTTAGTTTTCTTTGATGATATTATCATCTATAGAAAAACCCGGACAACCCATCTTGCTTATGTGGATCGAGTTCTTCATCTACTCTCTCAGCACCAACTTTTCCTCAAATAATCTAAATGTTCTTTTAGAGCCTCGAAAGTCGAGTACTTGGGTCATATTATTGGCAAGGAGGGTGGATCCTAGGAAGATTGAAGCTATGCAGGATTGGCCTCGCCCTAAGACTCTCAAAATCTTGTGTGGTTTTCTGGGTTTAACAGACTATTATTGCAAGTTTGTTAAGAACTATGGAAAGATTACGACGCCTCTCACCGCTCTCCTTAAAAAGAATTATTTCACTTGGACTAGAACAACTGATCATTCCTTTGAAGCCTTGAAGGAGGCTATGTGCACCACTCCTACCCTTCCCTTCTTGACTTCACAAAGACCTTTGTCCTGGAATGTGTTGCTTCCGGGAGAGGAATTGGTGCAGTCTTTATGCAAGACAGTCGACCTTTGGCCTTTACCAACAAATGACTATCAGAGCGACATTTGGGCCAATCATTCTATGAAAAGTAAATGTTGGCTATTTTTCATGTCGTGGATCTCTGGTGCCCTTATCTATTGGGGGAATTCTTCCAAATTAAGACAGATCATCAATGCCTCAAGTGTTTTTTGGAGCAACGTCTTTCATCCTCGGAGAAACAAAAATTGGTGACTAAGATATTTGGATATGATTATGAGATCATTTACGAGAAAGGAAAATACAATGTGGTTATTGATGCTCTTTCTAGAAAATATGAATATGAAGGGTCCCATTTTCCCCTCTCCTTCATTGTACCAGATTGGCTCCAAGTTGTTCGCCAGGAATGGCTACAAGATCTCAAAATTTCCCATATGATCCAACAATTGCAATCCAATTCTCCAGTTTTCCTAGGGTACTCTTGGCACAATGATGAGTTTCGCTACAAATACTGTCTATATCTAAGTAAACAATCACAACTTAAATCCACGGTGATTTCCGAGCTTCATGTTACACCCATAGCTAGGCACTCAAGGTTTACCAAAACCTATGACAAGGTCAAACATTTTTTTTTCTAGGATGGTATGAAACAAGACGTTCACACTTTTGTGGCAGAATGTGATGTCTGTCAATGCAACAAAGGAGAAATAGTTAAATCCCCTGGCACACTACAACCACTTATGATTCCACCCACTATTTGGAGGGATATCTCTATGGATTTCATTGTTGGCTTACCTATTTCGGGAAATAAGTCGGTCATCATGGTGGTAGTTGATCATATTTCCAAGTATGCTCATTTATGTGCTCTTAAGCACCCATTTAACGCCTCCACTGTGGCTCAAATTTTCATGGATCATATCTTCAATATTCAGGGCATGCCTCATTCTATTGTTTCTGACAGAGATCCCACTTTCACTAGCAATTTTTGGAAAGAATTGTTTAGGATACAGGGACCCCAATTGCATCTCAACACCACCTATCATCCTTAGACTGATGGCCAAACTAAAGTTGTCAACAAGTGTTTGGAAACATATTTGTGGTGTTTTTCATCTGAGAGGTAAAATTGATGGGCTCAATGGTTACCACTAGCTGAATGGTGGTACAACACCTCTTACCATACACCTCTCGCATGATTCCTTTTGAATCAATATATGGACAAAATCCACCTTTAGTTCTTTCATACATGCCCAGTTTCTTGAAGGTTCAGGTGGTTGACCAAACTATTACATCTCGAGAGGCTATTCTCTATTCCTCAAAGAGAATTTGGTAATGTCTCATAATCACATGAAGCAACAAGCGGATCAAGGTCGTTCTAAACGTCAATTTGTTGAAGGGGACCAAGTGTTTCTTCAACTACAACCTTATAAGAATACTTCACTCAAGGATGAACATTGTCATAATCTTGTTCCTAAATTTTATGTTCCTTATATAGTTCTCAAGTGTGTGGGACCAATCACCTATCGGTTAGCATTTCCAAGGCATTCTAAGCTCCTTCTCCGTTTTCATGTCTCATGCTTAAAGAATGTGATTGGAACTAAGTTCCAAACTCAAACCAACCTCCCTGAGTTGGATGAAGAAGGCTCCATCTGGTTGCAGCGACAATTAATATTTGACCAGCATGAGCATCGTCTCCATCATCGCACCATCAAGAAAGTGTTAGTACATAGGAAAGATACCACTCCAACAGATGCCACCTAGGAGCCAGCTACCATTCTGCAACAATTTCTTCATCTCAAGCCTTGATGACAAGATTGTTTTCAAGGGGAAGGGAATGTTAGGGACCTAACATCCCTAACCCCTCATGTAGGTAGAATAATATATTTTCCATGTAATAAAGGTCAATATTAATAAGGCCTAGTAATAAGGAAGAATAAGTCAAATGTAAGAAGACTTAATAGAATCTTCCACTTCTAGAAGATATTCCTCTAGATTGTTCTTGTGGTAGTTATATTTAGTATAAACATGAGTCGATGGCATGAGAAGTTTTGTCTTGAGAATTATTGTAATAGAATGTTTCTCTGTTGGAGGTTTCCCCCCTGAAGTGGCAAGTGAACATTGTTTCCTATCAATAAATGTATTATTTTGGTGTTGTGGTTTCATCTATTGTATTGTTCTGTAGTTATTCTCTGCAATATTTTTGTTTTCGGATATTATAATAGATCTGGTACCTTACACGTTTTCCATTTCCATTATTTCATGTAACTCTCCACATTTCACTTAACTCCATGATTTACCTATACTCCCCAACACTTATTCAAATTTCTTAATATTATCCACATGATTTTTATGACTCTTCCATATTTCCCACACTCCTGCTTGTCCACAATCCTACTTGTACATGGTCCTGATTGTGTATAGTCTTGCTTCTCCCTATCCACTTCCCTTTAGTCTTTTTTAAAATTAATTTTTACTAAGTCTTACCACAACCCCTATCCTCCCTCTCATCCATAGTCTCTCTCCTCCCGATCCACTTCCCTTAATACTTAGTCTTTTTACCAAGATTTAACTCACCTACCTTTGCATTCATGTAAACACTTCATTTATTTTTTAATATTATTTCTCAATAATAATTCTTATCCTAATTTTATTTCCCTTTATTTTTGGGCACACCTCCCAATGACACGTGGCATGTGACTGGGTGGTGATTGGACGTCACATGTCATGCATTCATAGGTTGAATGGACAGTGGCTAGGGGATGATTAGGCGATGATTGGTCGACCAAAATATTATCAAGACATGAATTTTTCTAAGGCACGAGAGCTACACTAAGGCTTCCATGAGTTCCTCTATTTCACACATAAATGGTAAGGGAGGCATATGCATTATAAACACCACGTTTTCTCCCTTACCAAATAAATGTGGGACTAAGAGAGACAAAATCAGATCAAGGGAAAAGATTTACCCACAAACCAGATCAATGGTGGTTGAGTCTCCATCTTCTGGAGCTCATAACTTTTGATTCAGACATATGTTTTGAGCAAAGGAGACCTCGTTGGAAAGGTAAAGAGATGAAGAACACTGGAATTGGTTTCAATGGTTGAAATTGTTGATGTTTTGGTATCCACGGGAGGTATTAACCTCCACATGTAACCTATGACTTAGAATAGAATATTCTCGAAGAAAGTGAACCATTAAATAGATGTGTGGAAACCCTAGAAGACAAGTTGGCCTAGTGAAATAAATAATATTAGAATATTATCTTCAGAAATACAAGTCCGCTCCACATGAAAAAGATAAACATAAAATATAATTACCATAAGGTGAGGTCGTCCCATCGAGAAAATTCACTGGACATATTAATATAAATAAAGGACGTTTTAGCTCATTTGGATAACTAGTTAGAGTGAAAGTCTTGTGGAGAGTTGTAGTTGTAGCTGCAACTACAATTGCAAGGAGGAATAAGGGAGAATGGTCATATCCTGGTCTTGGTCTCTCTCTTGGTGATTTTCTTGGTGATATTCTTGGTGATATTCTTGCTAAGTATGGTGCAAGTTTGAGAGAGAGAGTAGTGCAGCTGCAACTGCTACAGTTGTGTATGGTGTTTGTTCTGTGGATATGGAGACTCTCTCTCTTGTGTGCTACCCTAGGAGGAGCACTCTACTTGTCTTGAGTTGTTGTTGTAGTTATCATCTAGGGTTTATCTGTTGGTTCTGGAGTAGGCTTGCCATAATTATTCTAAGAAAAGGTTAGTGTGATCGGGAATGGCATATGTGAATGCCTATGGTTGGGTGACAATGATGTGATATTGCCTATGGTTAAACAAGCATACCAAAATTTAAACATTTTTCAGAGATGGTTTCCTTCATAACAGTCTAACTGCTGGAAGTAAGATCCTCAGTTTCCCTCATTTCCAAGCTCGTTGAGCGCTTATTGAACTCACTAAGAAGGTTGCCTAAGTAGGGCACATCTCTTCCTCGGATCAGATTTGCAAATTTCTAAAGTTGAGATATTAGGGTTTCCTCATAAAATCCCTAGGTTTGCAGTGCCAGTTCCTTCGTGCTAGTTTCTTCGTGCTAGTTCCTTTGTTCCAGTTGCAGCACTAGTTGCAGTGCTATTTGAAACACCAGTTGCAGTGCCATTTGCAACACCAATTGTAGTGCTAGTTGCAACACTAGTTGTAGTGCCAACACTAGTTTCAGTACTTGCAGTGCCATTTGCAATAAAGTTTATGCAAAACGTTGGGCCTAATCTTGTTACGTTTTGAGCTATTATTGGGTTTCTTTTCAATTTAATAGATAACAATAACATAGGTAGGATTACTGAGAGAAACACAATAAAAAAATAAACAACATTTATCCTAGGAAACCCTCATGGGGAAGAACACCCAACAAAACTTCCTCAATATAGATAGCCAAGACAATGCCAAGACAATAAACCAAAACACTAGAGAATATCCAACACTGAGAAATGCGCCTCTCTCTCCCTTCTTCTCCAACTGCAACTACAAAAATTACACACTTGATGAGTGAATGAGTGAGTGAGATAATGAGGCACTAGCCTCCTTTATTTATACTAGTTGGCAGACGTTGGAAAGAAGTCTCTTCACTCGGTAGGGCCGACTTTTCTTCTTAGTGGTTAAAACCACTTTAATTAGGCTCGGGGGATGACTTATTAATTTTCATAATACAATTAGGGTTTGACCAATCCGCAAAAGGAGATTTGGTCAATTACAATGCCTGACATGATCAATCCACAAAAGGGGATTGATATAATGAAGAATGACTCAATAATAAATAGAATACTCTTTGCAGTTACAATATTTCAACACTCCCTTAAAAAGAAGGGTATTCTACAACATCATCAAGAGAGAGAGAGGGAAACAACATCAACAACATCTGGAACATTGACTAGCATATCTAAAAATCATCGGATTTTTTTCTCATCATCAATATCATCATCCACAACAAGGAGTTGGAATGGCATCATCATCATCTGCATCAACATGGATTAGTATAACACTAATACATCATCATCGTCAATAACATCACAAGGTTGATACAACATCAACAACAACAACATCACAACACGAAGGTTGGAGCATCATCAACATCAAAACTAAGCTAGAAATATTCATCACGAAGATGGCATCTCATCAACATCAACACTAAGCTGGAAATATTCAGCATGAAGATGGAATCTCATCAACATCAACACAAAGCTGGAAATATTCAACACAAGGTTGGCATCTCAACAACATAAGCATGAAGCTGGAAATATTCAGCACGAGCCTGACATCTCAACAACATCAACACGAATCTTGAAATCTTCAACACGAGGTTGGCATCTCAACAACATCAACATGAAGCTGTAAATCTTCAGCACTAGGCTGGCATCACAACAAAATCAACACGAAGTTGGAAATCTTCAGCACTAGGATGGCATCAACATTACTCCCCCTTTCGAGGGAGGTCCTTTCGGACTACACCAAGCTTGTCTCAAAAGTGCTTAAACTTTACACTAGACAGAGGCTTGGTCAACACATCAACAAGATGTTCATCTGTGGTAACATAATGGAGCTTTATGGCTCCTCTCTGCACCATGTCACGAATGAAGTGATACCATATCTCTATGTGCTTTGACTCATAATGGAACACATCATCTTTATACAACTATGGTTATCACATAGGATGATAGTGGCTTCCATCTCTAGATCAAATAGATCTATCAACAACATCTGAAACCATATGGCTTCACCACTGGCGAAACATGCTGCAATATATTTTGCTTCTTCCTTGTTGAGAGAAATACTTGATTGCTTCCTACTCTGCCATGAGATCATGGCTGACCCCAGACTAAAACAACATCCTAAGGTGCTCTTTCTGTCAGAGACACTTCCAGCCCAATCTGAATCGATATAACCACTCAGTCTGAAGTCATGATCTCTAGTATAACAGAGACCAAAACCCAACGTACCCTTAAGGTATCACATCACATATTTTGCATCATCAAGTTGAACACGTCCGGGTTCTACCAGATACTAACACAAGGAAAAACATATATTTGGCCTGGTATTTGTCAGATACATCACCGAACCAATAATCTGACTCTACAACGTAGTATCAACCAATTCTGACGAAGTATCAACCATGAGCTTCAACTTTGTTTCCATGGGTGTGTTCATGTATTTACACTCCAACATATCAAACCTCTTCAGTATGTCAACTGCATACTTCCCTTGGTTAAGGAAGATCTTCTTTGGGCTCTGTCAAACTTCTAGACCTAAGTAATAATGCATTAGGTCTTTCATCAAACTCTGTAGCAAGCTTCTTCTGCAATCTGTGATGAGCTTTTCTTCATCTTGTCGAGAATACATCATATACATATAGTAGCAACATCACTGGCTCATCATTCAGAACCTTGAGGTAAAGGTTAGAATCAAATTTACTCTTGGTAAATCCCAAGCTCATCAGTAAACTTTCAATTCTTCCATATCAAGCTCTAGGAGCTTTCTTCAACCTGTACATAGCCTTCTTCAACCTACAGACCCGAGTCTTTCTATCTTCAACTTCAAACCAAATTTTCACATTACATTGTACCAGTCTAGTACACTTGCTCAGCTGCAACTCAATCTCCACAATCATGTGCTAGCTCTATGTGCTCTCTGCAAATAACTATCTGTCTCACTGCCTAAGAGTATGTCCTCTCCTCTTTCTGCAACTGTTCCTTCTGGAACTGGGACTCTACACGTGCAACTGCTCTGAAGCTGAGAATGGCTACTCCATTCTCACTGTGACTACTGAAATCAAAGAGTAACTCCTCTACTCCATCATCACAACAACTTCATCTGAAACTAAGAGTGGCTCAATAATTGATACTGAATGTAGCTCTTCTTCTTTCATGGAGGTAACTCTATCTTTTATTGTATTCATGTCTCCATGAACCAACTAATGTGTTGCAGCAACCGCCACTCAATTTTAAATATGGGGATTTCTCCCCCTGCATCTCATACTATATATGAATCATGGTTGTTCTGGTTGTCTTTATGAATACTGGAACTATTTATTCAATTACTAGAGTAAGTGTCTCGTCATAGTCTTCTCCCTCTTGCTGGGAGAATTCTCTGGAAACTCATCAGGATTTGTACATTTGCAACATGTTTGATCTGTTAGATCAATCTTGGAAGTTAATATTGACTTCTATTCTAGTCTCACAAAAAAATCCATATTCTATTCTTTCTGACTGGCTTCCTTTCGTGTCACTAAAACAAGGGAATCTTCCCAAGATATTTCATATCTCCTAGAAGTTTCTGAAGCTACGATCTAGTCTTCTCATGGCATCTGTCTCGTAGTCCTGGAATTTGTTTCTTCATCTGATCCTTTATGAGATCAGGCTTACTCTCGATTTCTTCTAAGTCTACAAGGACTTCATCATCTCCTATGGGGTATACTTGGTGTTGAATACCAAGTCTAATTATGAAAAGTTGATTCGGCCTTCAACTGAATTCTACTTCCTGTCAAGGTGGCTTCATTATCCTTTGAAAAATTCTATTGTGAGTTCTTGTTCTAAT
>ML789670.1:167887-178233 GCA_009831015.1 Picea engelmannii
TGGGGAGAACACAAGGTTGGTTTTGTAGACCAGAAATGGAAACGTTTCTTTTTCAAGAAATGTGATTCTTTTTACGATCAAATATTATTAATAAACTAGAAGTTGTCTGGTACGAGTCTTGGAAAGATTTCTGGAAGATTGATTTAAGATGAATTGGGTTCTTGAAAACCTCATTCAAGGAACTTTTGGTGGCCTTGAAGATATTTTATTAGAGTTTCGAACACATTTCAGTTACACCAACTTCTACAACACCAAAGAACCATCAAATATTTGGGAGGAGTTCCTTAGCGACTACATCAGTAAAACTCTAGATTTAAAAAAAAAATGCCCTGGTGACTTCACTAAAAATATTTTAGAATTTGAAGAAGATCTTTATGATGATTCCACTAAAGAATTTATATCATGTTGTGATGATGTTTTTCCTTCACCACCAAGCCCAACCAATTTTGTTCAAGTTACAGTAAAGGGAGAAGGTTCTCAAAGAAAGAAATAATTTCACAAAAGTCCACTCAATTTGCAAAGAGAGGTTCATCCTTTGCCAAATATTTCCATGGACAAGCTTTCTATGTTCTTTGGAAATACTTCAGAGGATGCAAAGAATAAGTTTGATAGTGCTTGTAATATTTATAATGTGGTTGAAGATGATGTTGCATGCCGACTACTTATCTTAACTCTAAAAGGAAATGCTAGTTAATGGTTTTATTCATTGCTTCCAAGAACAATCACTAGTTGGGATGTATTAGAAAAGTTGTTTGTCAATAAATATTTCGCAAGGAAAGATCCATATTCTCTTTTCTTGAAGTTGATTGAAATCTAGATGAATGAGGAAGAGATAGTCAAATATTTCACTTTCAAATTTATGAAAGTCTTTCGTGAGATTCATCAAGAAATGTTTCCAAATGATTTCATCATTTTTAGCTGCTATGAAAATGTTTTTCTCGTGAATATGATATTTTTATTGAAGCACAAAGGAAAGTGAAACTGGAGAGGGTTGATGCAGCAAGCTTAAGACATTGAAAAAAATATTCATGAAAGCAATGTCGATCTTTTGAAATTTCCAATACACTTCCCAAAGCATCAAGAAAAAGGATTTAAAGGAGAAATCCTATCAACGATGTGAAAATATCTTTACATCAGATTATGTTTTTGAAGAAAAAAGTGAGAAACTTGAAGTCTCGATTCAAGAAGAATATCATTCACCATATGCTCCATTGGTGGAAAATCCAAACATCTCATATGTTTAATATGAGAGCAGAGATGACAATGCATTGAAAGATAAATTTAATGAATCTCTATTAGATACATATGAATATATTATTCAACATGATCATGGTGAAAATGCTACAGTGGGTTCACAATGGCCACAATTGGTTTATACAGAGTTGAAAGAGATATTTCAGCATGGGATCAATGAAAGTGATAATAAAAGATATCACTTAACATTAAACTTACAAGTTGTTGACTGCTCATATGGAGTAAAGTTTCATGAAGAAAAAATATTTCAAGCATCAAAAGAAGAAGGGATTTTGCAACAAGAGGTCCCATGGATGGTATATGTTATTTTTGAAGACAATGAGATTGTTGGTGAACAACAAAAGACATCCTTACATTTCTCCACAAATGTTCAACAACAATTCATTTTTGCAACCTCACCATGGCACTATTACCATTTCATAATGGAGGAATGTCTTCAGAACATTGCCAATAAACAAAGACTGTCAACCATGGTTGGGAGTAATAAGATGAGTTGGCTATGTACATGGCTACATTGGAAGTCTACTTACACTTGAAAGTAGATTTTCTCTCCAAGTAGCTTAGGATAGGAAGAATTTTGTTTTCTCATGTATATATTTTGTTCTTTCAATGAAGTTTTCCAATAAGCATTTGTTGGATCGGTATAATGAATTGGGATGAATCCATATTCTAATGGATCAGGATTCTGGATTCTCAACAACCCACAGGGGGTCACTGTCCCACAGTTGGAGCCAGTTGTTGATGTGTCAAATAGAGGACATTTTTTTCTTCGAACTTGGAAAGTTCCAAAGATATTCAATTGTTAATCGTGAAGATCGAACAATTTTCCAATCAGCTTCAGTTTTGCAGTTCTTTATCATGAAAGTCTAACGAGGATAGTTTCTCTTTGAAACATAAGAGAAGTAGATGAAAGGATGCCATAATAAGGAAGTTGCTTATGTATATCTTCTCACTAAATATCCCTATGTTTAAGATCCATCCAACATCTTACGAAATCGAAAAAAAAAACTTCAAATGCTCAAGATATCACTGTTTTTCCTTCTTCACTTGCCAATTTTCCCTCCATTTTTGAAATATTGACTAGGTGACAGGGCGATGATTGGGCGACCAAAATATTACCAAGACATGGATTTTTCTAAGGCACAAGAGCTACACTAAGGATTCCATAAGTTCCTCTATTTCACACATAAATGGTAAGGAAGGCATATGCATTATAAACACCAATATTTTCCCCTTCCCAAATGAATGTGGGACTAAGAGAGTTGGAATCAGATCAAGGGACAAGATTTACCCATGAACCAGATCAACAGTGGATGAAGCTCCATCTTCCGGAGCTCATAAATTTTGATCCAGACGTTTGTTTTGAGCAAAGGAGACCTTGTCAGAAATGTAAAGAGATGAAGAACACTCCAGAATTGGTTTTAGTGGATGAAATATTAGTTATTAGGTCCTAAAAATTAAATTACAGTCGAGACTTTTTTCATCCTTAAAAACAAATTATTTTCAGAAATTGATTTATTTAAAAAAATCCTCGAGCTTCTAAAGTGGTTCCCAATTGATTGCATGCATACATAAGCTCACAAAGAGGGTAAATAAAACCTTAAATCTAACTGAAAATAAGTTTCAAGAATAGGAATTTTTATCACACAATTTGTACTTTCCCAAAGCCAAAGGCAAATGAATACTAAATTGGCATAACAAGGAGGATGTCCTATCACTGTCAACTTGATAAGACACATCTTTATATTTAGGAGTAGTACCCCAGGGGAGATGTCTCCAGTGACCTGGGGTTTGAGAAGGCTAAGGAAAAAGTATTAAGAAAGTCCCACCCCTCTCACAGGTCACTCTGATCAAAAGTTCCAAGGGTTTTAAGGAGATGAAGAAAAATAATATTTAAGTGTACCTGCCCAGAACAAGACAACAAGAAAATATGTTATTTGCAAGTACCATATGATGTTAGTGCTTCATAAAACCATATACTTTTGATAAAATGAATAAACTGATATAAAATATGAAGCAATATTAGTACTTATAACAACAATATATATTTAGCAACAACTACACAATTATGCCTCAATAATGCTTCAAAAATGACAAGAAATGATAGCATAAAATTGACAAAATGATTGTAATTGTCAGAAGAAATGATGGCAATGTATTATCAGCTTTTAATATTGCTTTTAAGATGAATTTGATGCTATTATAGATGGTTGTAGCAATCTTTTGCAACAAAAACAAATCAGTTAGTGAGTTAGTCTAATCGAAAGTTAGAAATAGTTAGTAAAGGTCTTAGGGAAGACGGTTTAAGAGTTGTTTTGGTCAATCAATCACTTGCAAGGTGTGAACTAGTGCCTTTTAGGGTAATGGAGTCAAAGTTTGCAGCGGCAATTATTAGAGGAAAAAAAACAAATGATAATAGATGAACTAAAGGAAGGGTAAGATGATTTGAGTTTTTAGTAACCCAAGGCCTCAATATCTAAAACCCTCGAAGGAAAAAATGCTAGAAAGTAGGTAACCCTAGGCCCTAGCAATTTCCTTCTTTTTTAGGTCAAGCTTGAAATAAAATGTATGAAGCTTAATGAAGCAATGCTACTAGAGTGCTACAAAGGTATGGCTCTAGTATATTCTTCAAGGGAGATGTTCTCTAGCAAAATCAAGTAGGTGAAAAATTATAAAGAAAAGGACAATAACATGTGCTTTTCTCCTAGGGTTTCAAACTAGCAATTTCATAATCTTAGAAGTGAATAAGAAAATGTACCATAACCATTCAAAATAAAGAATAATTGTAGATTTTACTTACTTCATCAAGAATAATCTATCCACAAAACCCTAGTTGAAGACTTTTCACCATGAAAATGTCAAAATACACCAAAGATAGCCTCTCCGAGAAGTTGTGCACTAGTTAACTTCAACCAATTACCCTTAAATAGGGCCAAATTTCATTTCTCACACTTGTGTGAGTGAAAGATGATGAAAAAATGAGAGTTTTAACTCTCTATTTATACAATATGAATGACCTTTAATTACATTTTAGGTAAAAAAAAGGCCGACATGGCCAATTTACATAAAAAAATCCAGTTTTACATAAAATTAACAATTTAAAACCTTAATTTGTCTTTAGGGATGACGCCATGCCCCTCTTAGGGTGACGTTAGGTCCCTTCATGGAACGTTAGGCCTCAAAAGGCCTTAGAATCTGCCACACGTGCCAACCAAGTCGTCCTCTTGCCAAAACCCTAATTGGATGATGTTAAGGCTCAATATGATGACGTCAAAGGCCTTCAAGGGCCAACGTCATGGTGGAAGGACAAGACCCCTAGGTCCAGGCTTGCCAAAGTGTCTCTGGTGGAATGCCCTTCTTTTTCTCTGGTGCAAGCCTTTGGATTTCCTTTGCCCCTGGCTAGGGTCAAAACATCCATCTGGTGGGATTTTAGCCCCATGGAGGTCCGAACTAATCATCTCCCCATATGTACCTATCTGTCGGGCATGGTCATGCAGCAATAAAAGGTACACCCTCCATGGGCTCATAAGTCATAGGGATCATAGCAATGTCAATCACATCTAATAATCAAGTTACCCAAACATGTGCATCAAACCTCCCTTTACCCAGAAAAATGTTCAAAGACGTTATGCTATTTAACAAGTGAGGTTTGGAGAGGGTCCCATGATGTCCTATTGAGATAATCCTCCTTATGTGTGGGGTGTTTCTCAGGTGAAGACCAATCTAGGTCATGTAAATGCATGAAATGGTGTAGGGAATGTTTGGGCAATGGGTGCAATGATAACAGTGAAATGTAGGTCTTACTTGTGGGTATCTCTGTAGAGGGTGAGTTGCACCTTGTCAAGAATGCCATTGTTTCCTAGCCCATTAAATGTCTTTTACTCTTTGTCTTATTTATTTTTCTTTTCAAGAGAATAGCTAGAGGACATTGTCCTAGCGTGGTGACTAGTGGTGACAACGTTACCCACAAGCATTTCATGGAAATGAGAAGGTTGGCTCGTGATGAGACCCCCTTTCTCTTGGCTATGCCACCAAGATCCACTACCTCAGTTTGGTGACCAGATGGATGGCAGTGTCATACCGCTACATGCCCATGGACCTAATAGGTCGGCTCATGATGAGACCTCCTATCCACCAATTAGATCTTGAGTTTTTTTTTTGTTTTCTTTTATATGTCTGGAGGAATCAACAACTAGTTGGGCAGGTGCTCGCGTTACACGTGGCCGTGTTATCCAACCGCTACCACTATAACCTCCAGGTGTGCCCACGATGCCCCTTACGTGGCACACAAGGTAAGTCGGGGGGAGTTGAACTCGAAACCTCATAGAACTTCATTTTCACGGCACTTGCCAATTGAGCTGCCCCCCCCGGGGGCCTTAGATCTTGAGTTTTATTTTATTTTATGGGTCCCCTTTTCTTGCTGAGAAGTTATTTATTGATTTCTCGGGAATCCCTTGGTGAAGCATCTCAAGGTTTCATTTTGGATTTTAACTTTTTCCAATTACTTTTACCCTCTGGGCCTTTAGCCCCTTCTTCCCACAAGGCAAGGTACAACCCTTACTAGCTTAGAAAACCCAATTCCCAAACCAATGTAGGGGAAAGATGAGAGGGACAATGATGAAAAGTGGTAAGTATGGAAGAAATGGATGATGACCTTTCATAGACCCACCCCATGGAAACTCATCCCTAAGGGAACCAACTTACTAGGGCACTATGTCATCCCCCCTAGGTATGGACAAGTTAAAGAGCATAATTTCAAAGAAAACGTCATGAAACAAAACAAAATTCAGTGCACATATTCAAATGTTTTGAGAATCAGAGTGACACATACCATGATACCATAACTCATTACCTCATGGGGCAAGACTCACTGCTACTTCAGAACCAGGCCGATGGGATGGATGTTGTTGTTGTTGATAGATAGAAGGCGTTGAAGAAAAGATGGGCCCTCCAGGGCCAAGCTCAAGTCATATGGCTCTCAGTACTCCATGTCTTGGACCTATGGGCGTCGATACATAATCTCCTTAATTATCCCTAGGATTGGGGATAACAGGAAGAAGATATTATAAAAAAGAAGAAGAAGCACATTCAAAGGGTTGGCAGTGGGTTGTTAGAGAATTTCGTTAGATTGGTCTTTTTGCTAGAAGCAAGTTATGCCTTTCAAAATATTTTTGAATTAGTCTTATTGAATTTCCCTTTCATATTCCTTTCTACTCAACTCTCTCAATATTCTTCCATACATTTCCATAACATTTTAGGTCCAGAGGAGCAAGATACCTCCTTGTAAAAAATAGATGTAGTTTCTTTTAAGTTTATGTAATTGTCATTGAAATTTTGTTGTGGTTGTTTTATCCCTCTTGATTCATACATTTTTAAGATTATTTTATTTGGGATATTATTATTAATTTCTCCCACAAAAAACTATTTCAGGACATAACTTCAATGATTTCTTAAACTTTGAGATTTTCGAGTATAATATTTTTGGAGTGTGTTCATCATAATCTTGTTCAATTTTAAATGCAATACTCATCAAAAGTTATTTGATGACCAATCAATTTTACTTTTATTTCATCTTGCAAAGTCATAGCTAAGCCTGGGTTCAAAACACTTTAAAAGGAAGAAAAAATTATATGTTGAAAGAAAACTCTATACAAATCTCTTTCAGTTACATCTATTTATTTTTTCTTTCCATGAACAAAATGATGTGCTCAATGAATGAATATGTTAAACGAGAGCTCTGTTGGAAGATCTTTTGGGGTTTTCTATTTAGCACTCACACATTCCATTCATCTATAGTCATACAAAGAATCTTCCAATATATCAAGAGAGGAGAACCACCTCTACAAAAACGAGAAGAGTTTTTCTTGTTCCTGTCAAGATTTTCTCTCAAATGTTGGTCATTTTCCCTGGACAGAAAAAACAATCAACACCTCTAGATAATTAATTTGCTTGGAAACCCTTCACTTGATGCTACACCTTCTTACATAATAGACTTGATCTTGATCTCTAATACAATGCAGTAAAACAAATTAAATATACCATATAAAAATAAAACAATAAAGTTCTAGATGGTGACCCAATGTACGTTGATCAATTAGGAGATATATCCCTTACACTCACTATGTCGAAACTTTTTTAAGGTAGAAGAGTTCAATCGTTCAAGGTGTGAGTGTTATATACATAACTAACATAATCTATCTATATATCTATATAAAACATAACTAATAAATAATAAATAATAATGCATAATTAATGAAGAGACATAAAAATACATGTCTCAACGAAAAGACATGATTGTTAATGGAAGGGCACTTCTCGTGGTATTTATATGGGACCCCTCATTGTACAATCTCATACTATCTTATTCATATTTTCATATACATTTATATGCTATTTTTTATCCTAAATGGATTGCCTTATATTCCATATATTTTGGACAATTTATGTGTGTGTGAACTTTGTTCATCTCATTTGGTATCAAAACCCTTTTCTCAGGAACTTCTGTTGTCTTGGTCTTTGGTCACACCCCCATTATTCAAAGTTCTCTAAACTCCGATCTTTAACCAATTCATACCTTTGGCCATATAAAAATCAGAAGTCTATTGAAAAACATTCCACTGCAAATAAAAGAATAGAAAGTTAAAAAACAAATGGTTAAAAAAAAACAAATAAAAATTCACCAGGTAACTTGGTTCTCATAATTCATGAGACAATAATGTGAAATTATCCGCCCAAGGTTAATGCACCAAGATTAAAAAAGAACAGAAAAGAAAAAAGAACAACAGAAAAACAAGGACCGGACCAAAAGCAAGTTGTGCCTTATCAATCACGATTATCTGTCAAGATTCTATTCTGTCAAATAGTGCGACCTTTGATAATTAAAATTAACACATTGACAACCTAAAGAAATCAGTCTTTAAATAGGTCAAGCTTAATTATATAACATTTATTTAATCAAAAGAACCTGACCATACGATTAGCCAACGTGTTTTATGCGCCCACTTAAAAAACCCTATGGTAATTTATAAGTTCGAAGAATATAATTACAAGGAATCTTATTAGTGAAATTAAAGTGAGAGTAAAAAAGCCTAATAAATAAAGAAAACGAAGTTTTAAAAAAGGAATTATAAGATAAAAAGTCCATTAATATAAAAAGATTACTATAATTTTTTTAAGTTTTGAATATATAAGAGACACAAAAACGAAAAAAATTATATATATGTATTAAAAAGAAAAAGAAAAAAAAAATTATAAAAAAAAAAAATGGATCTTAACAGAGAAGAAGGAAGGTTTACACATCTAGGATTTTCAACACCTATTTTTGAAATACTAAAAATCAAAGGAATTGTTTAAGGAAAAAATATTAACATCGTGATTTGTCAATACAAGACGGAAAATTACATCAATATTGATATTGTCAATCAATTACCAATTTTAGAGTCAAATATAATCGAAAAGAACTTTGGTAAGACACAAATTAAGAATCTACAAGTAACAATTGGCAGTTATAAATACATTTATGAATTCGATGTTAAAAAAATAATTGAGCCCAATGTTGGTATAATTCTTGGTTTAACCTAGCTAGAGACATTAGGTACTTTCATCTTAAATGTGGAAAAGAAGTTTTTGACATTTTCTTACAAGAAGAAGAAAGTCACATTGCATGACATTACAATGAAGTCAGTTTCAGAAGCTCCATCATCAAAAGACCTGAAGGACGTATCAGAAGTGATCCTTCAAGATAACCAGAAGTCAATACAAAAGTTGCAGGATCGACTTAAAGAATGTGACAAGATCATCATTGAAAAATACGAAGAGATTTCTCGCCTAAGAAATCATAATCAGAAACTACTTGCAAAAATCATGAAGTCCGGGGAGCAGAGGTTGTGTTTTCAAAAGTTGGAACAAGATAATTAAGTCTCAAAGAGAAATTAACCAAAAAAGAGGAAGAAAACACATGCCTAAGGAACCTTAATCAGAAGTTACTACAACAAATTAAAATCTTAAAGGACGAAAGAAGGGAGAATCTAGAATCAAAAAATAAAAATGACAAGTCAAAAGATAAAGAAGAACTTTTACGATTAAAATGACATAATCAAGATTTACTAACACAAATTAAAAGGATTAAGCATGATAAGAAGTCTTTACAAGAAGAGCTAGATTGTAAAACATCAATAGTCGATAAAGAGACAATGTTTGATCCTATGGAACTAGAGACGTCTTTAGATGTAAAAATTCCAATTCCAGATAAAGGAATTAATATAGACCCAGTCAACCTTACAACTCAAAATGATACGAATCCAGCTAATGTAAAGAGGTCTTCAAATGTTGAAGTAGAAATAATCCAGGGGTATGAAGAAGACTCAATTCCAAAAGTTAATCAAGAAAAATATACAAGTATACGAAGTAAAGATCAAGTTGCAAGGATGCCTTATCGACATCCTAATCACAAAAGTCGATACTTCAGCCAATCAATGTATCAACATAAATAAATGATCGATATGCCAAAGAATATTACTTACACTACAAGTGGTGCTCAATGTAGAATCTATCATGGGATTCGAAATACATCAAGTTCTTTCCAAGAACCCTATAAATGTTCAATTTTTCAAAATATTGAATTAGGGAGGGCAGACTCCTTTACAATTTGATAGTTTTGCTCAACGCTTAGAAGATCCTATTGTTTCAAGTCCTCAATGATCATTAATTTAGGAATAAAGAATTAGGAGACAATATTACAAGCTAAAGCAAGGGATAAGCGTTCCATAAGTATGCTTTGAGGAAAACACATTTTTAAGGGGAAGACAATGTTATATACATAACTAAAATAATATATATATATATATATATATATATATATAATGAAGAGACGCATAAAAATACACGTCTCAACGAAAATACATGATTGTTAACGGAAGGGAACTTTCTTTGGTATTTATATGGGGCCCGTCATTGTACAATCTCATACTATCTTATTCATATTCTCATATACATTTATATATTAATTTTTATCTTAGATGGATTGCCTTATATTCCAGATATTTTGGACAATTTATGTGTAAGCGAACTTTGTTTGTCTCAGTGAGAGGGGA
>ML789670.1:206052-225768 GCA_009831015.1 Picea engelmannii
GATGAGACCCCCTTTCCCTTGGCCATGCAACCAAAGGTCACTGCCCTGGCGTGGTAACCAGATGGTGGCAATGTCATACTGCTAGGTACCCATGAACCTAATAGGTTGGCTCGTGATGAGACCCCCTATCCTCTGACTAGGTCATGTTTGTTATTTTCTGGGTCCCTCTTGTTTCTTGTTGAGAGGCCTTTTATTGCCTTCTCGGGGATCCCTGGGCGAAGCATCTTGAGGTTTCATTTTTAGGCTTTTGTCTTTTACCAACTGCTTTTACCTTCTGGGCCTTTAGCCCCTTCTTCCCACAAGATAAGGTGAAATCCTGCAAATAGGTCAACCCAATGCCCGGACAAGGGGAATGGGATAAATGAGCGGTAGATAAGATGAAACAGTGGTGCTATGATGGGAGTGGACAATGGCTTTTCAGAAATCCGCCCAGTGGAAAACCAAGAACTATGGGCACAAGCTTGCTAGGGCATCTTGTCAATCTCCCCAGGTATGGTCAAGTGGGCTAATGTAAGATCCAAGCAGTTTTTAGAGATAAAAGGAATTAGATGCATATATTTAAAAGTTTCAATGATCAAAAGTGACACATACCATGATACCTGGACCAATTACCTCATGGAGCAAGAACCTCTTCCGATACAAGACCAAGTCGATGGTGATGGGCGCTACTATTTTTGAAAAGACAAATCTGATGGAAGAAGAAAAGGATAGGCCCTACAGGGCCATGCTCAAGTCAATCCTTCTCTCAATACTCCATGTCTAGGACCTGTGGCCCTCGAGACATGATCTCCTAGTTATCCCTAAAAAACGGCGATAACATCTGGCTCCAACTCGGGGACATGTGCTCACCATACAGCACATGAGAACCTTAGCATCTTTGGCATAACCTGCAGACCTGCTCAATCTCGATAGGGGCATCAGTAACAAAAATGGGGCGGTAATGCCACCACAGCATACACACACACACACACACACACACACATATATATATATATAAGATGAAAGAAAACAATCAATAATGCAAATGTGAAAGAAAACTAACATGAAATGCAAATGGTATAATACACGAATACAAAATGCCTACTTACCTGCACTTATATGTGAAGTAAGGTCCCCCCGCCTTGGTGGGGTTTGAGGAGGTTCCCGCTGATAGGTAATGGGAACCTTCTTCCCTCTAAAGTGGATAGATAATATGAGTCATTAACTGATTCCATTCCAACTTTGAAGGGTCCAAGACATGACTGAGTGCTTCCTTTTACATTAGTTGGCTCTCCTTTCTGGGTATCCCACATCCATACCATGTCTCCCTCCTTGTACTTTCTGACTTTGTATTTTGTCATTCCTTGGACAACCCTGGTGTATTGTGTTGAGGGAGGAGGGTGGGCTTCTGTTGTAAACACTTCTTGTTCAGATGGGTGAATTTGTACATCATCTTCATGTTTCTTTAATATCTTCATTGTCCCAATCTCTTTGTTCTTGAATTCATCTAGGAGTTTTTGGTATTTTTCTTTCTTGGGCCATTTGATCTGATCAAAATCCTCTTCCGTTGCAAAGGGAATATCTTCTGGAGAATACTTTTGAAGAGTTTGTATCATTTCATCTTGTGCTTTATTATTATTGATGGGGTGAGTAATATCTTGCACATGGTCCCCGGTTATTGGCACATTGAGGAGACGACCTATTGTTCCATTTTTCAAAGGCAATTGCAAGAATGTGAGGTCCATCTCAAGGGTGCCACCTAACATTGCAGAAAACTTCCTAGATAACAATATCCCGCACACATCTGGGACATCAACTACCATGATGTCAATGTGGACCATCTTCTCTGGGTACTCCTTCAGGCAAACTTCAACATTCTCAACCACCCCATGTGTGGGTATGGCTTTAGATTCGAAGCCACATACATTTCTATAAGTTCGTGTGACCTTCAAACCCACTTGTCACATGACTTTGAGTGACATCATGTTGGCACCAACACCTGTATCTAACATGCAATTGTTAAGATTATTTCCGTTCATTGCCAATGTCATGAAGAAAGGAGGGTTCTCACCATATTGGACCCTGAAGTGATCATCTTGCAACATAATAGGGGGGTCCATGGGTTCATTTGATCCCGAAAAGAAAGTGTCAAAGCGTTCCTTGATGGATGGGATCTTGATTGCTTCTCTCAGGGGGACATTTACATGCATTTTTTATAATGCGCTTTCGAATTCAAAGTTCAGGTCAATCTTACCAGCCTTGGATGTCTTGGGAAGAAGTATTTCCAAGGGTGGAGGCTTTGCCTGATCAGCAGCAGGTTATTTCAAATTCTTTCTTCTATACACCTGAAATTCTTGTTTCTTTAGATTCTCTCGTGATTCCTGGTCAAGGTTGTTTATTACCGCCATCCTTGTTGATCTGGCTTCTTCTTTCATGGCTACCTGATGTTGTGCATCGGTGATATTTATTTGAGGAAGCTCAATGAAACAATCCATGTTGTTGACTTGTTGATGGCCACCATTGTAAGGACACTCATGCTACCAATGTGCTTCGCTACAATCTAGGCACCAAGGATTTTCATCAACAATGTTTGCAGCGGCCAAGGTATTTGGAACTTCATGCTCATTTTTTGGTTTATAAAATTGGCCTCCCTTATGGAATTTCCCTTTGTACGGGACCCTGTGTGCTTGGGTCTGAGATCTTTTCAATTTGACAATCCATCTCATCATTTCCTCTTGATTCTTTATGATACCATCCACAGAGGCTTGTAGCTTGGCGATACTAGTACATAGATCTAAAGTAGGCTCAACATTGTGAACTATCTTTGGTTTAGTGTCTATTCTCCCCCTTGGGTTAGCAAAAGGTTTCATCTTGGATGAAAGGAGGTTTCCCTCTATTTTAGTAGCGAGATCCTGGGCTTCTTGAATGGACTGGGGGTTTTTATCTCTAAGAAGATACCCTAGTTGGCCATTGAAAGATCTGGTCTAAACATGGACGAGGTAGTCATCTTTCAGATGATGTCTTGCGGGAATTCTTTGCAATAAAGTCTCAAATCTAGTGTGGAACTCCCGAATGGATTCATTTTCATATTTGGCAAGTTTATTTAGGCGGGTGAGGAGCATAATGGGGTCTTCTTTGACACTCCATATTTTGAGAAAGGCCTCGTCAATTCTATCCATGGTTTTGATTCTTCCATCGGGGAGGCTTAGGTACCAATGCCTTGAGGCATCATAAAGAGTAGCGGAGAACAACTTCATGACCAAATATTCAGCATCGTCACTAATGGGATGAAGCTAGAAAAATGCCCAAAAGTTGCTCATGTGCTCTTCGACACTTATTGCATCAGTACCGGTGAATTTAGGCAACCACTTCTCATACTTGGGTGGAATTTGCCTAGGGTAGCCTGGTATGGTTGACATGTCTAATGGTTTAAAAAGAGTAGACAACCATTGTCTTTGATTGTTGGTTGAATTCGTTGTAGCGGTCTGAGAACTAGACATGATTCTTAAAGGAAGGATTTTCCCGAAGAGTGATTTGGCAACAGGAGAGCTCCTGGGAGGCTTCCTTCTGTAAGACAAAGGAGGATTACTAAACCTCTTTTTGGTTTGTGGAGTCATCAGATAGTTTTCTTGAAACTATCAAAGAAATAGGGAAAACACCCTAGTGGAGTCACCATGTAAGCTTGTAAGTAAAGGTCTCTAAGGCAAGGCTTATCGAAAAGATTTGTCGTTTGAGGAGAATTGACTCAGTGTTCCCCGGCAACGGTGCCAAAATGTTATTGCACAGCTTGTAGATGCAAGAAAGGATAAAGAATAGTAGGCCAAACTGGCAAAACAATAACCTTCCCCACCCAATATCACCACAATGGGGAGGCTCTTTCTATTTAGGGAGGCTAGGCCCAGGGGAGACGTCCCTGGTAACCTGGGATTTTGAAAGGGAAAAGGCTAATAGTACAGAGACAAATTTCCCCCTCATAGATTACCGCCAATCAGATAGTCTTGACTAAATAGCCAATAATAGAGTATAACCAAAGAAAGTAAAAGCACATGCTTGAGACAACACAACAAGGAGACTAATACGTGCAATCTTGGTTAGTACTTCATAAATCAATGACTATCTGATATTCAATATAAGCAGTTTAAAAAGTAAATATTGACGAAGTCAATGTTTGCAAAATGGTAATGATAAATATGTCACTTGTTAATAAATACATGAATCATATGGCATCCAATATAATCAATCAATACTTAGTCTAATAAATGCCCTCAACTACCATTCAATTGCTTACAAAGTGAAACGTTGTTGCATCAAGATGAAATAACCAAGGGTGATGTCAACAGTCCAGGGTTAGTAGGTCGGGGTTAGTGTAGTTACGGCTTCAATTCAAAAGAGTTTGAGAGTGTTTGGATCAAGGTATTACTTCAACGTTGAGGCTAGAGATCAGTGCCTTAGGGTTAAATGGAGTCAAAAGAGTGAAGGATGCACAGGTTGAAGGAGAGGAGATTTTAAAAGGACCGGAGGGAAAAAATTTCAAGGTACTGCTAAAGCAGGGCCTCAAAGACAGAACCCTAGGGGAGAGAGGCTCACTCGGGTGTTGCAAAAGAAAGCCCTTATGCTCTCTCCTCCTTCCTGGCAAACGACTAGCTCAGATGAAGCACAAAAACAAGACGAGAGAACTTAAAGAGGGAGAGTGTTGTTGTGGCGTAGCTTTTTCTTCAAACCCTAAGGGAAAAACATCCCTAGGTGTAGATAACCTAGGCCTAGGACGTCTCCCTCTCTTGGATTCAAAAGGTACGGCTAGAACATGGGAAAGAGAAGAAAAGAGTGTAGCTATGGTTAGGCTCTTTTCTTCTCTTTCAATGGCTAAAGGTTTCTCTATCAGGGGACATGAGACAACGACTTACTTGTGTGTTTGTCCCCTAAAGTTTTGATTCAGTAAATTTATAAGCAATATGCAAGAAATTTAAACTACAACCATTCAATAAGAAGTTTTGCAGAAACAACACTTACAATTCATGAAGAAATAACCATGCAAACCCTAGTTGTAACACCTTCCTTCAAGAGAAACACCACAAATGCCAAAAAATCTCTTCATTCAACAAGTGTGCATCACTAGTTTAGCCAAAAACCCCAATAGGGCGCAAAAACTCAAACCTCACTATGAGTGATTTGTAATTGATGATAAAAATGAGAGTCAAAACCCTCAATATATACTGTATCAATGACCTGATTTTACTTTTTAGGTCATAAAAAGGGCGACAAGGCCACAATGTCAAAATCATACTATTTGTACCTTAAATGCTAAGTAAAAATCCCTAATCAAGTAAAAATGAGAGTAAAATCCCCTTCAAGGGAGGCGCTAGCCTTTTCTAAGGCAAATGAGACACCAAGGAGCAAGACCTTAGCCCCCCAGGGGCCTCTCCAACATGCCACACGTGCCACTATTGCCCAGTCTGCCTCCAAAAGCATCCATGAAGCTGGATGATGTCATGGTGAAGATGGAGACGTCCCAAGCATTCCAAGGCTAGCGTTCCATTGAAAAGGGGACAGTCCCCCTAGGTCTAGTCCCATCGGAGTGCCTCTAATGGAACTTCCGCTTCCTCTTCGGTGAAAAATCCCTGATCCATCTCCATCCTGTCTCTACCCCTTGATGGGGTTTCAACATCCATCTGGTGGGCTCTTCAACCCGATGGAGGTCCGAACTGGTCATCTCCCCATGTGTACTAGTCCAAATGGTACTTGTTCGTCGGGCATGGTCCTGCACATCAAAAGTTATGCCCTGCATGGGCTCATCAGTCACCAGGATCATAGCAATGTTAATCACATCTCATCATCAATATTATTAAACATATGCATAAAAACCCTAATACATCAGTCAATAGCTTAAAGACATTACAAAAACCTGCAATACAAGATTGGAGAAAAAGACAAGACGTCCTATTGGGCTAGTATCCACAAGAAAAGGAAAGTTTCCAGGAAGATTTCAACCAAGCCATGTAAGTGAGGTGATGTGGCTAGGGGATGTCCAGACATGTGGGTGTAGTGAGGACCAAGGATGCATAATGTTATCTGTGGGTGCCTTTGTAGAAGGCGAGTTGTACCTGTCATGGATGCATTTTTTCCAAGCTCGTTCTTGTCTTTATTATTTTTCTTGATTTATTCTTTTATTTGCTTTTTCTTCTTCTTTTTCTTTTTTTTTTATTCAAGGGCTAACCAGAGGACACTGCCTTGGCATGGTGATCAGAGTTGACATTGTTACCCACAATTACTTTCACAGAGATGAGAAGGTTGGCTCGTGATGAGACCCCCTTTCCCTTGGCCATGCAACCAAAGGTCACTGCCCTGGCGTGGTAACCAGATGGTGGCAATGTCATACTGCTAGGTACCCATGAACCTAATAGGTTGGCTTATGATGAGACCCCCTATCCTCTGACTAGGTCTTGTTTGTTATTTTCTGGGTTCCTCTTGTTTCTTGTTGAGAGGCCTTTTATTTCCTTCTCGGGGTTCCCTGGGTGAAGCATATCGAGGTTTCATTTTTAGGATTTTGTCGTTTACCAGCTGTTTTTACCTTCTGGACCTTTAGCCCTTTCTTCCCATGAGATAAGGTGAAATCCTACAAATAGGTCAACTCAATTCCCAGACAAGGGGAATGGGATAAATGAGCGGGAGATAAGATGAAACAATGGTGCTATGATAGGAGAGAACGATGGATTTTCATAAATCCCCCGAGTGGCAAACCAAGACCTATGGGCACAGGCTTGCTAGGGCATCCTGTCAATCTCCCCAAGCATGGTCAAGTGGGCTAATGTAAGATCCAAGCAGTTGTTAGAGATAAAATGAATCAGATGCATATATTTAAAAGTTTCAATGATCAAAAGTGACACATACCATGATACTTAGACCAATTACCTCATGGAGAAAGAACCTCTTCCGATACAAGACCAAGTCAATGGTGATGGACGATGTTGTTGCTGACAAGACAAATCTGATGGAAGAAGAAAAGGATAGGCCCTCCAGGGTCATGCTCAGTTCAATCCTACTCTCGGTACTCCATGTCTAGGACCTGTGGGCCTCGAGACATGATCTCCTAGTTATCCCTAAAAAACGGGGATAACATGCCCAACAYGACGATACGTGTTGGAGATGAACAATYGGAAGGGACAAAATAAGTTTCCGCACATCTTGGTTTAATGCATAATAATGGGATATCTCCTCGAGTTTTTCGCCCATTAATGACAATGTTGACGGTTCCTGCATGGTGACCTGTTAGCATCAAAGGTTTCTAATTACATAGCAAGAAAGTACAGAGGTTGCAGGCAGGCTAAAAATACCGCTACAAAATAGGGTTGCAAGGTACAACTGTTGAAGGTGAAGGCGCCAGGGTCAAATTGTATGTCTCGGAACTTTTTGATTGCAATACGCGTAACCCACCAACCGTGGTGATAAAATTGGCTAAGTATGGAGAGTAATAGTGGTTGGTCGGAGGAGTCATGTGATTATATAGATGGAGATAAAGATATCTCAACCCGCCAACGCTGGAACCCGTGTTTATAGAAAGGCGACTATGTATATAACCACAAAGCGATAATACAAGGGAAGAAGAAAAGGGAAAAAGGACCAACGAGTCCACGGTGGAAATGTAAATCACTGAAATTCTGAGTGCAATATGCATATTAGGGAAGAAGAAGCAGCAAACTTCAAATGTGCCAACCTGAAACACTGACTAAGAATTTGAGATTTCGTGAATCCGTGAACAGGAGGATCCAAAATAGGGTTAGAGGTTTGGATGGTCAATTTGTATTATTCGGAACATTTGAATGCACAATCTATAACACGGAAGAGGGGACGATGTCGGAACCCGGTAGTCAATTTCTATGTTGCAAATGGTTGGATGTGAACTGTTTCATATTGTTGTGTGGAGCTGTCACTTGTAACAGTCATTAGTAAGAGCATAGAAAATTTATATTAGGAAGCACATTTTTCAACCGTGGTACAGTGAAGATTGCGAGTTCGAGAAGCACGCGATAGAATTGTAGATTGCCAACTCAACAACTATGGACATAAAATTTTCTAAGGTGTGATTATATACATGGAGATAATGAGAGCCATAATACAGGGGAAGAAGAAAAGGGAAAAAGGAGAAAGGAGTTGGCGGTGGAATTGTAGATCAGGGAAATTTTCAATACAAGATATGAACCCGATAGTCAATTTGTATATTGCGTAGGACCAGAGTAAATAATTTGAATGCATAATTTGTAACACGGAAGAGCGGATGATGTCGGACCCGCACCTGTGTCCAGTTGTTAGTACTAAGAGGTAATTTAGTATTGAAAATAATATTTTAGATTATGTTAAATACTTCATAGGGATTAGTATTCGTAAAAAATGGCAATCTCCACCTTGCTAGAATGCATTCTGTGTGTGAATTTGTATATCGCGGAACTTGAAGGACTATTTGGAGGACACAGAACAATAGAAGTGCTATGTCGATTCAGCCAGTCCGCAGCTCCACTTCTCAATTTGTATATCGCAGAATTTTGGGTGCTATCTGTAACACAAGCAACAATGGAGGGCCAATTTTGAGCCCGCCCGTCCGAGAACCCGTGATCAGAAATGTCGGTAGGTATGAAAAGGAACAGTTGCTAGTTCAATTTTCCATGCGAGGATATAGATGGAACTGAAATTGGTCCCAACGCGGCAACCGTGGACATAAAATTGGCCAAGTATCAAAATCAACAGCGGTCGGTCGGATTTGTCATCTGATTGTATAGATGGAAATAAAGATATGCCAACCCACCAACACTGGAGCTGCATATTTTGTGAACCCACCAAAAGGAGGATCCAAAATAGGATGAGAAAGTATCCGCAGAGGAGGCAAGGCCTGGACCTTCTAATTGTATTGCTCCAAACATTTGAATGCATAATCTGTAAGACGGAAGAGCGGACGATGCCCGGTAGTCAATTTGTATATTGCAGAGACTGCAATTCCAACTATTTCGTACCTCTGTGTCCACTTGTCACTAATAAGTGCTAATTTAGTATTCTAAATAAAATTTTAGATACTGTTAGATACTTCACAGGGATTGGCATTCGTAAACAATCACAATCTGCACTCCGCCATTTCTTCATTCTGTGTGTCAATTTCTATATCGCAGAACTGGGAGTGCTCTTTGGAGGATAGGGAACAATAGAAGTGCAATGTTGACTCAGCCAGTCCGCAGATTCGCTTGTCAATTTGTATATCGCAGAATTCTGGGTGCTATTTGTAGGCTACAGAACAATGGAGCCCCATTTTTGAGCTCGCCTACATGCCCGAGAACCCGCGATCGAAAATGTCGCAAGGTATGGAATGTGGAATTTGTGCGTGATTTATAGAATATCATGTCCATATTTTATAGTCCCATAATACATGGGAAGAAAATAAGGGAAAAAGGATGAAGGTGTTGGCAGTGGAATTGTAGATATTATACGGGAACAAGACAAGGAAAAAAGAACTAAGTATCTCGCAGAAGAACATCAGGGTTTGCAAGCGTCGGCCCTGCAGCGACGGGCATAAAATTGGCTAAGTATGGAAATGAACAGTGCTCGGTTGGATCCGTCGTGCGAGGATATAGATGAAGATGTTAAAGCATGAATTGCAGATGACAGAGGTATCTTTCGTACCACTTTCTCCATTTGTCACTAGTAAGAGCATTGTTGATGTATATCAGGAAGGATGCGAAGTTGCTAGCGATGGAAAGCAACAACAAATACTTTGAACAAAGTCAATGTGTACGAGGAACCCACGGTGAAATTGTAGATCACAAATCTTTTCAGTGCAAGATGTATATTGTGGAACGATAAGCAGTTGGGTTCGCAAGTGGCGGCCCCACAGTGGCGGGCATAACATTGGCCAAGTATGGAAAGGAACAAATCATTGACGTTGTTTCGCTGCAACATGTATATGACAAAACAGGGGACATAGGTGTTGGGTACCGCGAACCCGGGGCCTGGTGCCCAGATAATTGGGCAAGTATTGGCCAAGACAAAGTTATGATATCTATTTCAATATTTTTCATACTTGCATCTATCAATAAACAAAGTTTTCATATTTATCTGAATAGTATTCATAGTAATATATATTAATGGATTGCTTGTTTCAAATGCAAGTTATCTCCCAATCTGCAAGATGCTTCTTAGCTTGCAAATTTCACTGGAACCTCAAAAATTTTGACTGCAACATGTACATAGCGCAAYAAGAAAMATGAATTKGCATTGTGGTATCAACGACATAAACTCCTTATCATCTATTCATMTTGTATTCATTGCAATGAGATCAACAAACGTCGGCTCTCCATAAACATCAATATCTAAATTAAATTAAATGCAATCAAAATTTGGTGTGACTTTTAAGTAATTAAAGCATAAATTGCASATTACGAAAGTTCTTAGGCTGGAAGATGTATATGACGGAACAATGGACATAGTTGTTGAATACCACAAACCCAAACATAATTGCCTAAGTTTTTTCRAAGAGGAAGTTTTTTTGTATTTATTCCAATACTGTTGATATTAGTGTATATGCACGGATATTATCAAATAGAAGAAGTTGCAATATATCCAACAAACTTCACAAGAACATTGCGTCAACAGTTTAGCCGCCTTGTCGTTACTCATTATTAATTCTATTCACAGAACCCGAAGAATGGGAGCAGCACGGGTCCTCCAATTTCTTTCTTTAAATACAGGGTCGCTGCCACATAAGTATGGCCTATGAAAAAGTATTCTTACATGTAAAATGTAAACAAAGAACAGGGAAGGTTTTATTTAGATTGAAGTACTGGGCAGTAGAAACAAAACCTTGTGTTTCATGTTTAACCACATAGGGAAGAAGGTAGAAAATACAATTAAAACAAATACCAGAATTTGGAAAATAATGTTAAAAAATAAACCAAAATTATTCTATATTCAAATAAGGTGGGTTACAAAATACAGTCGAGGCTATTTTCGACAACGATTTCAATTTTGTCTATCGTCGACCAATTTAAAATATGTACATTGATGAAGCTTCTTCACAGTTTTGTACTTAATCGATGCTGCCAAGTACATCTATCCCACTTTTTTGAATATCTTCTCTCTTCCAGATATGGCCTGTTTACATTGCCTGTTTATTCAACATTCCATTCTTTTTCAAGTATTAATTTCCCTCTGTTGTCGAAAACTTGTGGTTTAAGGTGCTTTGCTTGCAATGTTCCTGACCCTTGACATCCAAGACAACTTACAAATGCCATTCAAGCCGATTTCAAAGTGGAATGAGTCGTTCTATGTCACAACAGCTAAAGCAGTGGAAAATAATTCAAGTACGTAGTGATTGGTATTCTCCCTATATTCGATCATTTGTTTGGTTGAGAATCCTACCTGAGGATTTGTATGTGGAACTTATTTTCTTTATTACAGTAAATTGGAAGGAACGTCCAACCCAGATGCAAAAAGAAACTTTGTTGAGGTACATAACTTCTTCGGGCATTAGAGGTGTGGCAAGTGCATCAAATGCTACAGAATGCACCAAAACAGGTGTGGCAAGTGCATCAAATGTTGCAGATGGCATCAGAATATATCTTTCTTCATAGCTATGGAGATATGGTGGCCCACAGAAAGGTCTGGAATGTTCAGAGGTGACGCCAAATATGTAGACTCTGCAACTACATCCAAAGGAAACCGAACAAACTTTCACAAAGAACATAGCCTTCTATCAAGTTGGCTACCAGACCCATAATGTAGGTCACCATACTATGAAATAGAAACTTTTGCATTGATAATATGTCATTTTATCCACCCATACAGTTTCTGCTACTCGCCTCCGAGGTAGACAAATACTTGTGCAATCTGTACAACTCGATACACTTGCCAAATCTGTGTTGATGGAAGAAGCTATATACTTAAACGAAGAACTATTTTTCACCCGACCTCAAAATCCATTACAATTCCTAGCAATAAAACAAAGAAGTTCAACCAACAAATCTCCAACTAGCATTTTCAACGAACCAAAGCATCGAACATAGGGAGAACACCAACCAGAACATACTTGTTCTGTTTGTTCCGTCCTCTCTAAGTTTCTCTTTGTATAACAGAATTTTGTTTTTACTCAAAGCTCACGTCACATAAAACCAGGCTCTATTCTTTCATATGCTCGTCCATCGCATCTCTAATTTGTCTTACATGTGCATGACCAGGAACATTAGAACGAAGGCACCCTAAACCACAACTCTTTGATCATAGAGAGCAACGGCAATAAGTATTTAAAAGCAAGGCTGGATTTTCTATCGTAGATTTTGCGTTGATTCGTTTTAATGACAGACATTCTCGATATTTTCACTTATTAATGCCAATCTTTTTAAATATGTACGCTCAACAGTGGCCACCAACACGTATTAAAATTACCATATCCGAGCAGATTCTAAAATCTGACATCTAAGATATGCACAATATTAAAGAGGGACATGACGTGAAGGCCTCTGTGGCTGACACGTTCGTGAAATTTGCCGAATCTTTTAAGAAAACTAAAACTGCACAAGCAAAAAATAAAATAAAAAGTATTTCGCAAATTCAAAATGCAGGCAAAAAGAAATTACTAGATCCCATAATATTCGCCTATCTATTCATTTTAATGGGAGATGTCCTCGAGTTATTAAAGCCCATCATTTCGAAATGCACAATATTAAAGAGGGACATGACATCAAGGTCTCTGTCATTGACACGTTCATCAACTATGTTGAAGCTTTGAACAAAACTAAAACTGCACAAGGAAAAAAAAATAAAAATTCGCAAATTTAAAATGCAGGCAAAAACAAATTACCAGATCCCATAATATTTGCCTATCTATTCATTTTAATTGGAGATGTCCTCGAGATTTCCAGTTATTAAAGCCCATTTTTCGAACCTGTCTGCTCGGTTCTAACTTTTCAAAGCATATTTAATGTGTATTGGGAAGTGCAGAAGGTAGCGGGGATGGAGCCCTATGTAACAGACGTTACTACTATTGTTTTGTTTTTGTTCACGAGCGTATGTAAAACGTACGCAAAGAAAAGTAATTCGAGAATGATAGTTGTTTTGCAGGAACCCTTCAAATTCAAATAGTGCACAAGCCCGATTTTCATTTTGTATATCGCGGAACTATTCGTGTTATTTGTAGGACATGGAACAACAGGGATCGAACCTAGAGCCCTCCATTCCAAGAACCCACGATCCAAAAAATGCTCACTATTTTTTATTTTTTATTTTTGTCCACCAGGGTATGTAAAACGCACGTAAAGTAAACTATTTCGACAATGTTAACTTTTTTGGACATGACAGCCTTCAAATTCAAATAGTCTGCAAGTCCGATTGTCAATTTCTATATCGTCGAAGTATCTGATTGTCAATTTTCATCCGCCTACCCTGACAACACGCAATGCAAAAACTGATTAAGTATGGGATGACGGCTTCGTGCAGGCTATATATATCTACTCTATAAAATTACATATTTCCTATGTTTAATCTATGTTGTCCAGGAAACCTATAATTTGATAAATTTTAATGTTTTCTGCCCAGGAGCCCTACTGTTAAAGAAAACTAATTTGGAAATGCTAATGTATACACCATACTTCGATACAACCTATCCGCGAAGACCCGTCCATAATACTGCCTAAGTATGGAACCCAATTGTGGTCGGTCGGAATGATCGTGAAACTCTCGTTGCTGACCAATTGTCAATTTGTATATCGCGGAATTCTTCGATTGTCAATTTTTAGCCGCCTACCCCATCAACCCACAATGGAAAAACTGGCTAAGTATGGGATGACGGCTCCGCGGTCCAGAAAACCTATAATTTCATAAATTGCATTCTCTTCTGCCCAGGATTCTTTTAAAGAAAAATAATTCGGGAAAGCTAATGTATACACCGAATACGACCTTTCATAGTCCGATAGAACCTATTCGTGAAGATGCGTCCATAAAAGTGGCCAACTATGCAACAGAACGGCGGTCGCTCGGAATGACCACATAAACACGAAAAACTAAAGTCAAACGCAATTTACAACAGGAAAGTAAAAGGGAGAGAACAACTATATCTCCCACACAAAAAAATCCATTGTCATAACTATAAAACCATAGTAACACAGAATCCATGTAAAAAGCATCGGCAGCCATGAAATATATTTTGAGGCCAACAAACTTTGCTTCAACGCGTAACAGATGCAATTTACATTGCCTGCAATTCTTTAGTCTGCTATTTTATCTTAATAGTATTCTATGCAAACTGCAGTGCAAAACAAAATGCAACCAAAGATCCAACCGCAGATGCAACATCCCAACATTTCCAAACCTTGTCCAAACAAGAACAAGCACCAAAGAATAACCCATCTAAGAAGTACTAAAAGGCCCAACTGTAGCCGCAGGGCCGGTACCCTGCAAAATCGAATCAAGAAACAATAAACAACATAAAGCCAAGAAAGAAGCAAGCATCAACCACCCCCCCAAGGAATGATGTTGTTCCAATTGCAATTACAGAAACCCAAGCATCCAAACTTCAACAACACGAACAGGCAAGCAAGAACAACGACAACATGCAAATAAGAAATCAGTGGCATGCAAAAAGTAAGCATGGACCACCGAACCAGCAACGTCGCTAGAGCATACAAAATTTAAAAATAGAAGAAAATGTCTTGTAACAAGTCTGTTAAGTAACCATTCAACACTACCAAACCTGTTAGGTAAACATTTAAGTCTGCCAGAAATGCACTACAAACATTTAAGAAAAAAATTCAATGTGGCAGGACTCTGATGTATCCCAAAAAGAAAAATTATATTTTTTGTAAGAATAGTTCGAACACCACAAAATGTTTTGGAAATCCAAACTTTGGATACGCCACCATATATAACATTGCCATAAATTTACCTAGCATAAAATTCTAAACCAAACATTTGAATTAATGCTAGCATTAATCCACCATCAACGAATGCATAACAAAATATATGATTCAAAAAAGACCATATACGATCAAATACTTTGGATATGCCAACATATATAACATTGGGAATAGCGAAGCCGACAATAATACCTCCAATCTCTTATCCAATTAGATCAGTACATATATGTTACTTTTTATTATATAAAAATATATGATTTTATTTCCATAGCTCCAACTTTAGGTATTGTGCAAATATTTCGGGTCAAAGGACAAAGTAATATGCAGTCAACGATTTATCGATTGCTATAGTCCCTCTACGCCTACGGCAGGGACTACTAACACACTATTAAAAGGAAATAGAGTTGAACCATTTAGTTACATACTGATAAATATTAAATTGCATATCATAAGGAGATTCACATGAAGGACAACACATACCACGGCGAGCATTAATAAAACTAACTTTGTTCAATGTAAAGTTTGCCTTTAAATATGCAAAATATCATAATCATTGCATTCTCTTCCCCTTACAATGCTTGTATTAAACAAAATATTATAATCATTGCATTCTCTTCCCCTTACAATGCTTGTATTAAACAAGGGAAATACCTGCAAAGAAGATAGTCCATGTCTCATGTGTTCTATTGCAACGAATAAAACCAGATTTAGATTGCAGTGAATAAAATTAGTAAAAATTTGATCATTTCTTTTCCACAGGCAATATGTAAACACATGCCCAGTGATAATATTTGATCATTTCTTTTCCACAAGCAATATGTAAACATAGGTCCAATCATAAAATTATGTAGTCATAATATTATGTAGGAATTGCAACATTGTCTCACCTTCAAACTTAATATATAGTTGACGGTAACACTACAAAATATTATCGTCATTAAAAGCATTGCATATTGCAAGGGATTATGATTTCGCGGTGTGTTACTAAATAATGTGAATGTAGTTGAGGCAATCTCTTTCGAATTGATATCTTGTAGAATAACCCATTTCAGAGCCTTAACCCATTCGAGATCATCCAGTTGCGTGGCCCCATTTTTTAGGTGATAGATAGAAAGCATATTATCGAGATTTCAATTAAGGTATCAGTTCTACAATCGTGGAAGACTTAACCCACAAGAATATTTTGTTGGTTGAGAACCTTTCTTTATATATAATACATGTAAACTTACTTTTTCGAATCATAAACTCGCCCAAACTTACCTTGCAAAAATTACGAAGTCCTCTTACCACACTTATGTGTAGTTCCATAAACCAACAAGTATAGTGTTCGCAAGATCAAGATTAAAAAAATAACCTATGACTATTGTCACTCTCAACATAATTGTTTATGCAACATGGAAATACATGGCTTATTCATGAGCATAAATTTACACAAATAAGTCCATAACCTATACAGGCATGGCTTGCTCGTGGGCATAAATTTATACAAACATGTCCATAACCTATGTAGTTATTCGGTATGTAAATACAAACATTGTATATACAAAACTACTGGAGCATTGCCTAAATTTTAAGCCAGAGTTATAGCAATCAATCCCAATGGACCAAAATTTCTCAATCTGTATGTATTTCAATCTCTTTGTATGGGTCTCCTTGGCTCTACATACATAACAACGCTATAAAATCATTAGGGGAAATTTGGTTGAAAAATGGTCCTACCAACCCTAATACAAATTCCATGTCATCATGTATTAGCCAATCAAAATTTTCTAAAATTTAAAAGAGGTGCATGTCTTAAACAATATTTTATTATATAATATGGAGATAATGACAGTTTTTTAATAATATATTGTGTATACTCTACACGTAATCTCTGCCCCCGCTGCCCAAAATTCAAAATTTTCTTGGTTATGGAGCATCGAATTAATGTGCTATCCCATTATGAAATAATTATAATAAATGAAGGAAATGGTGTTTTGAATAAATATTAATGCATTTACAGGCTTCACATTAACAACATTCTTTGGCATGTTTTAATGCATTGAGGTCAGCTGGGGCGGAAGTAAAATCCCTATATGCGCTTGTTCAGAGGTTTAGAGGTTGCAGAAAGGTGCACTGAAGGAGCATAATTTACCAGCTAGAAATCCACACTCTGATGTTGAGCTGAGGAAGATTCATTGTCACTACCATACAGGTTGAGGGTTACTATAGTCCTTGTAGATGCCACTTGAGGTTTTGGTGGGTTGTTCCAGATTTGAAAGGAGGTTCTGAGGTGTCATTCCATCCCTAGCAACCCTTGTGAGGAGGGTCGAACCTTGCAATTGCTTCCTGGAGAAGGGTCAAACCCTAGATCTGGCAGCATAGTGCACACCAAGGATAAAGGGGAGCTTACAGAAGGACATCGAGGGAATTTTGGAGGACTGGAGTGTATTTCTGTTACAAATTGTTGCTATAATAACAAACAAATTGTGGGTAATTGAATTATGTGACCAAATTCGGGTTGGAAAATCCCACTCTCTTCGTTACCAGAAAACCTTCACTTTTCTTTGCACTGAACCTCACGACATGCTTTTTTTTGTTTTTTTATTATCTTTTCATGCTTAGAATAGATGTATTAGGGATAGTGAGATCGGGTAGCTTTCTTTTCAATTGTTTAACTAAGAAAGATTCAAAATTTGTTGAAATCATGGACAATTTCCAAAAATTTCAAGAGACCAGCAAGAAATAGCATTAGCGATTTCTGAAAGTCATCCTTCAGGTAACATCTTGGAAGCCATTTCTGGCATAGAAAAATTCAAGATCCACGAAACAAGTCTGAATCAACCGAAAACAGTTCCCTGGATTCATAGTCATATTCATATAGATATAAAGATCGCCTTCATACCTTTCATGTAAAGAAATACAGAGGAAAGATCCAATTGAAATCCAAGTTCTTGAATATGGACCACTAAGAGTTAATTCATGTCGACTTAGAGGAAAAGTTTCATCTGGAAATTGTCAGTATGACCTGAGACATTCAAGAAGCTCAATCATTATAATGTGTTGGGGAAAATTGTAGCATTACAAGGCATGGCCAACACTGAAGACCATTGCATCATCAAACCATTAAAATCCACAAGTAATAGGTGCCTAAGATTTAATAACCAGAGAAGTAAAAGACCTTTCCTTTGGAACATTCAAATAATTCCAGATACAATAGACGATAGAAGTAGCTACAACTTACTTATGTCATTTTAGTAGAAGGAAAGAAAAGCTCATCAACCACAAAATTATTTGTTAAATACCAAATCTCATTCACAAAGTACCAAACATTAATGTATTGTTTCCATGTAACCAACTAAATTGTCCTTGCTAAAATCCAACCAAGTAGTGAAGGCTTAAGACCATCCTACACAAAAGAAGGTCATTGGCTCATAATGTTCTACAAAGAGTTGAACTCTTCCAAACCTAGTAAAAGTGCTTAAGGGTCTAGTCTTCATCAATCATATAATCACCTTGCATATTAGCAGAACAACTCTTTAAAGACCACCAAACCACCTAGTTGTAGTACTTTCCAAACATGTCTGACATTTCAAATATAATTCATCATTTTTAAATAAAAAACAAATGAATTTCTATTTTCATAGTGGTATATTGAAAATGCATCAAACCTCCTTGCATTTTTTGTTTATTTTCCTATCATGAATGAATTAAAACACTTGCAACAATATTGTGACCAATTCGGCTGCAACAAAAGAAGATCGGGCCTGCAGAGAATCCTTCCCATGACTTAATACCTACTAATTGATATTGACAGATTAAGATGCCACTGTTGTTGTGAGGACTGAGAAAGGTGAGTCGGCAAAACTTCAATCATATTCTACCACAACTGATTTGTTATCTTTATTACAGTTAAACTGATTGTTGGTGAGTTTCCAAAAAAGTGAACTCTTCATAAACTTGCTCCATTGGTCCATTGACATCTGGGTATAATCCTCACCACATTCCTTGTTTTTATGTATCTATTTCCCTTAATTGGTAATTGATGCTTTGTATCCTAATCAAAACACAGGTTTCATTATGCTTCTATATGGTTTGATTGTCAGTTCTTCTAAACAAACTCTCTTTTCGAATATTTTTCTGATTTAGAATTTAATTAAAATAAAATTTATCGATATACATTTTTTTAAACTGATAAACTAAACCAAACTAGTGTGGCCCTGGCAAGTGATCCCTTGCTTCCATCAACAAAACTTTATGTGAAGATATATTTATGTTATATTCAAACTCAATTAAGCTTAAAATTATTGATAAAAGTTGATCCATACTTATGTTGGTCATGGCAAGCTAACCTTGGTAAATTGTTTTGGCAGACAAACAAGAAATATTTATATTGATTTTCACACTACATTTACAAAAATGTATTTTTGGAAGCCAGCCCCTGAAAGTGTTTGGACCTGACTGTTGGACAACACTGTAATCCTCTAGCCAGTCCTACAACAAAATATCTGGTTGTTAACATTATATCTTTGAACCCATTTCATATATATTGAGTTGTCTCAAAACAGAGAACAAAAAAGATTTGGTAGATGCATAGTTACCAAATTCGGTCGAATCGATGAATTAAATTTGAAAATTCGCCAATTTTTTCAAGAGTTGATTTCAATGTTGAAAGAAATGTAGCAAGAATGAATATCACGATACTGCATAGTAACAAACTATCCTTCTTGTTCAATTATGTTGTTTAAATTGTTGTTCAGTGTAGCATTGCTATACTCTTGTTTAATTCAATTGCTGATGATTTTATTTGATTCCCATACAACAATCCCATAAAAGGCAATATAGGAATTCCATTTTAGTTAATTTGAAATGT